>LNAC01001234.1:180954-248942 GCA_002007465.1 Ailurus styani | reverse complement strand
ATTTATTCATTTGACACAGAGAGAGAGATTACAAGTAGGCAGAGAGGCAGGCAGAGAGAGAGGAGGAAGCAGGCTCCCTGCTGAGCAGAGAGCCCGATGTGGGCCTTGATCCCAGGACCCTGGGATCATGACCTGAGCCAAAGGCAGTGGCTTTAACCCACTGAGCCACCCAGATGCCCTGTTCTATTTCTTAAAAATAATAATTTTGATATCTAGTAAGAGAAGTCCACCTACATTGGAGATAGGGCAAGTTAAAATGTCACAAAATTCATTGTTTTTACTGAGATTCAACTATTTTTCTTGAATACATGCCTGTCCAGGTTGTTGTAATCCTTCAGTTAATTTCCAGAGTTCTGGTAAAGTGGATCATGAAAATTTTTGCCAGTGATCTATTGTTTTTATAGATAAGAGGATTTCTGGATGTCCGTATTCTGCCATTTCTGCTGACATCACTCTGATAAATAAATTTTTAAGTAATAAATTTATATCTAACATTTTGAACAATTCACCTACTAATTCTAATAATTTATCTATCAATATATTTGAAATGCCTATATATATAATCATATCTTTGGTATCATTGCATCATTGATATAATCATATCAACCAAGTGAACAGTGATGATTTTATTTCTTCTTTTGTATTTCTTATGTTTATTTTTTATCTTATTAGAACCTCTAATACAATGCTTAACAGAAATAATAAAAGCAAGCTTCCTTCTCTTGTTGACAATCTCAAGACAAAACTTTGTGCTATTAAGTATCACGTTGCTATTGATATTTTTATTTACATTCAAACCTCTACCAGATTAAGCAATTTCTCTTTCTCTGTAACTTCTCTTTCTTTGTAAGAGTTCTATCTTACATCAATATTGGATTTTTTTGCAAATATTGAAATGAAACTAAAATTATTATCCTTTAAATTTTTACTGTGGTGAATTACACGGATTTTCTAATATTATACCAAACTTTGATTCCTTAGATAACTTCAACATGGCTGTAATTTTTTGTTTCTGGAGTATTTTTGCTAATATTTTGTCTGGGGTTTTGTATCCCTTATTCATGATTGAAACCAGCCTGCAATTTTACATCATCACTCTATTCTTTTCAGGTAGTGGTGGCATCAATATTATACAGATATAACAAATAACTTCAGAAGTTTTTTCATGTTATCTGGAAGATTTTGTGTACATTAGGTTTTCTCCCTGTGAATCTGGCAATACTCACCAGAGAAGTCACTGAATCTTGGATTCCCTTTGTGAAACAATTTTTGGTTGTAAGTCCAATTCTTTAATTCAAATTCAAGTACTTTATTTCCTCTTAGTTGGCTATGGTAGCTTATATTTTTCAGGGGATTTATCCACTCTGTCTAAAATTTTAAATTTATTAGAATAAAGATTTCCATAGAGCATTGTCACAATTTTTGAAGTTGGTGTCATTTATAATGATGTAATCTTTTTATTCCTGATATTTGTGCCTCTTTTTTTATCAGCGTCACTGGAATTTTGTCAGTTATATTAGTACCCCCTATGCCCAGCCAGTAATCAACTTCTGTTCTTGCTGACCTTTTCAATTGCAGGTTTATTTTCTATTTTATTAGTTTGTCTTAATTTCTTTACCTTTATTAATTTTTAGTTATTATTCTAACATCATGAGGAAGGTTTTAGTTCTTTAATATTCGGCTATTCTTCTTTTTTTAAGATTTATTTATTTGTCAGAGAGAGAGGGAGAGAGACAGAGAGCATGAACAAGGGGGAGCAGCAAGCAGAGAGAGAAACAGGTTCCCCACTGAGCAAGGAGCCTAATGTGGGACTCAATCCCAAGACCCTGGGATCATGACCTGAGCCGAAGGCAGGCGATTAACTGACTGAGCCACCCAGGTGTCCCAATATTCAGCTATTCTTTTTTAAATACTATATGCATTAAAGGTTATTTTTCTTTTAAATACTACCCCTCAGTGCACTTGAAAGCATATATTTATATTTTATCCGATATTTTGAGTTTTCAAACAAAAACTTAATATGAATCACTTTGCCCACCATTTTGCCTAAAGAAGAAATCAATACTCATATTGATGAAAACACTACCTTCTGACTTATGCCATTCTTAAAATTATTTAAAAATATAGCATTCTCTCTTTTTCCAACTTGTATTTATTTTTCCTAATGTCTCTTTGATTTCAATAACTTACTATATTCTATCTCCACTAAGTAAGCCTGTTATAACTTCTCTCATCCTATAAAGTAGACTTCCCTTCTGATCAGTTCTATCCAGCAGCATGATCTTTTGTGATCATTTGCATAAAGGTCAGAAAATAATTCTAGATTTCCTTGTACATACAAATCCCTTTAATATGTACAAATATTTTGAATCCTTACATCCCAAGTTTCACTAATTCTCATTATCTTTAATGCGAGATTTGATGTATTTAACTTTAAATATAGAGCGTCCTAGGTTTTTCTTCTTATTCAGATTTTTCAAAGTCACAAGCCATCATGCTAACCTGAAAACCCAAAACAAAGCAATCTGAACAAGTTTCAAAATCATTCTAAGCTAAAGACACAATGAAATACAAATGAGTTAAGCTACGGAAAGCAACAGGACATTCATATTCTTATAATTGTAGTAAGAGGAAGAAGAATATGCCATATAAAAGGCAAGGAGAAACAGCCAAACTTTTAACAGGCTAAAAGGCTAATATGACATACTAACATCCTAAGGAATCTCAGCTACAGATTAAATCTGTTACCACCTGCCAATTATTTTCCTCATACCTTCACCAGTACAATACCCAAACCTGGGAACAGGGAAGGGGAACTCAGGGAAATCCTCCCTAAGGTGTGAGGAGCTTCCTGCTCAACCTTCACAGCAGCAACCTTCACAGGTGGGAGGTCAGGAAAAGAAAGATTTAAAAAAAAATTGTCAGTGGCACCTAAGACTGGGGATACACCAGCAGAAGTGAGAGAAATATATTCAGGGCAATCTATGTCTTCACAAAGTTGAGAGCAGCTGCTCTCTGCATGCCCTGGTGAAACCTCAGGGCTCAATAAGATCTACCAAAGCCCAGAGAGCAAATGGGGTGATACTAGAAAGCTAAAAACAAAACAAAAACACCACAGCTGCTCTAAACCCTAGCAGCTGGGATGTAAAGCAGAAAAATTTCCCACATTTACAAAAAGTGGTAGCTCAATCATAAAACAGGCAGATTTCCAGAATGTCACCAGTGCTAGTAACCCAGATCTCACTAAAAGAAATGTCCTGATCTTAGCCTCAGATGTTTAAAGTCAGTGGTGAAATAATTCAAAGCCACAACAAAGCTCATCTACAGATTTGAATGATTTAGCCACCTCTCTTAAAGTCCAAAACGAATGTTGTGCCTGTTTTAGAGATAAATATTACTTACTTCAGTTTCTACTTATATTTTACACAAAATTATCAGTATAGAATAAAAAAAGTATAGGGCACAAAAAAAGAAAGAAAATGAGACCCATGTTCAAGAGAAGAAACAGTTAATAAATACAGACCCAGAATTTCCAATATGATGTAATTTCCAATATGATATGAGGGATTTTAAAAATAATTTTGATTAAAGTGCTATGGGATCTAGTAAAAAATGTGGACAAATGTGTAAAGAGGTAGATAAATTAATCAAAAAGATAAAAGGTATAATCAGAGCTAAATAGAAATACGGTGAAAATTACCACATCTAAAATGAAACATTTAATGGACTTAACAACAGAAAAGATCAGAAAACTTGAACACAGCTTACATAAAAGGAATCCCAACTAAAACTCAAAGATTTTTTTTTAAAGGGAACATAACAAAACAATTATGTGTGATTGTGATCCCCAAAAAAGTAAAAGGATAAGGCAGAATACAAACAGTTGAGATAATGGTGAAAACTTCCAAAAACTGACAGACATCAATCCATTCATCCAAAATTTTCAGTGAGGCGAACAGGATAAACACAAAGAAAAACAGTATGATCAAACTCCTAAAAATCAAAGCTAAAGAATAATTCTTGAAAGTAGCCAGAGAAGGGGAGCCTGGGTGGCTCAGTGGGTTAAAGCCTCTGCCTTTGGCTTGGGTCATGATCTCAGGGTCCTGGGATGGAGCCCCCGCATTGGGCTCTCAGCTCAGCAGGGAGCCTGCTTCCTCCTCTCTCTCTGCCTGCCTCTCTGCCTACTTGTGATCTCTCTGTGTCAAAAAAAAAAAAGAAAAGAAAAAAGAAAAAGAGAAAAAAAGAAAAAAAGGAAGTAGTCAGAGAATAAAAGTTGCAATTATAAAAGAAGAAAAGAATATAAATGATGGCTACCATTTTACCAGAAATGATAAAGGTCAGATGACAATGGAATGATGTCTTTAAAGTACTAAAAGAAAAAAGAAAAAAAGATAAAATTGCCAAATCTAGAATTCTATCTTCTATTAAAATATGCTTTAATTATGAAAACAGTATAAAGATGCTATCAAGTTATCCAAGAACTAAGAGAATTTGTCTCCAGCAAATCCATATTCAACATAAAAAAAAAATAGAAAAAATTAAATAAGTGATTTAGGCTGAAAAGAATACCAGAGGAAATGCAAGATCTTCAGGAAGGAATGAAAAGTATCCAAAAGAATAGCTAAGTAAACATAAAACACTTTTTAAATTACTTTTCTTACATTTATTTTATATTTATACATTTTCTTAAGTAGGTTCCACACTCAGCATGGAGCCCAATGTGGGGTTTGAACTCACTACCCTGAGATTAAGACCTGAGCTGCTATCAAGAGTTGGACGCTTAACCAACTGAGCCACCCAGGTGTCCCTATTTATACATTTTTAAAAGATTCAATGTTTATTCAAAAATAGTGACAAAGATTTTTGGAAATGAGTATATGTAGAAGTAAATTATAATAATCAACAAAAGAAAAAATGGGGAAAATAAGTGTAATCATACTATTATAATTTTCATAAGGGTCTTATTCATATTCTGATGTGATATACTATTGTTATTTAAAGGTAAGTTGTTACACTGAGTGATTCTTTTCATAATTCCTAGAGCAACCACTAAAAACAAAACACACAAAGCTAAAAATGTCAATACAACAGATAAAGTAAAAAAATGTTATTTGGGCGCCTGGGTGGCTCAGTGGATTAAAGCCTCTGCTTTCGGCTCAGGTCATGATCTCAGGGTCCTGGGATCGAGGCCCGCATTGGGCTCTCTGCTCAGCGGGGAGCCTGCTTCCCCCTCTCTCTCTCTGCCTGCCTCTCTGCCTCCTTGTGATCTCTCTCCCTCTGTGAAATAAATAAATAAAATCTTTTAAAAAAAATGTTATTTGCCAAAAGAAGACAAGAGAAACAGAGAAATAAAGCACAAATGAGACAAACAGGATACTTATCCCAAACATACTAATAGTATTAAATGTAAGTGGAATCACCATTCCAATTAAATGGCAGACATTACTACACTAAATAGAAAAACAAAACCCCACCATACGCTGTTTACAAGAAATTTACTTTATCAGGGCACAGACAGGTTGAAACCAAAAGTATGAAAAATACTCTCATGCAAACATTAGGCATAAGAAAGTTCATAACTTCAGACAAAGCTGACCTCAAAACAAGAAAATTACTAGAAACAAAAATGTGCGTTTGATAAATAAATAATTTATCAAGAAGACATAAAATCCTAAACGTATCTGCACCGAATTATAGCAGAGCTCCAAAATACATCAATCACATTTGACAAAAGTAAGGGAAGAAATAGATAATGCATAATCAAAGTTCAGAATTTCAGCAACCCTTTCTATTAGAATAAGTAGATTAAAAAGTCAGTTAAAATATAGAAGATTGCCAAAAAACTATAAAGCAATCTGACACAAATTTGACAATTACAGAATACTACTCCCAACTACAAACTATACATCCAAGTGCATCTGGAACTTTCACTAAGACCATACAGTGGTCCTTAAACAAACTGCAGCAAATATTAAGTAACTATAACCTCACAGGATGTATTCTTAAACTGCAACAGCTTTAAATCAGAACTCAATAAATATATCTAGAAATATATTTACAATATATAGAAATTTCACAAATTTTAATACATAGGAAATATAACAAATATGTATTTAAGTAACACATATCAGTTAAAGTAATAAGAATAAAGGTCTAAAAGCTAATATTTCACTTGAAGATGCTAGAAAAAGAATAAATTACATGCAAAGTAAAAGAAAAAAATTAAAAATGACTGGAAACTTGAAATAGAAAATGAACAAAAAATAGGGACGATCAAGAAGGTGAAAATTTGGTTTTCTGAAAAGACTATGTAGATTGATTAAGAAAAAATAAAAGAAAATTTAAATTACTATCAGAAATAAAAAGATTAAAATGATAAAGACATATTGTGGACAATAAAATGCAGACAAGTATGATATAGCATCTAGCAAATGGATGGATTTCAAAAACATCATGTTAATTTAAAAAGACAGGTATGGAAGAATATTTTCCAATAATTCCATTTAAATGAATTAAAAAAACAGATAAATTAGTGGTGACAGATATTACAAAGTTATGGGGCTGATTGAAAAGGTGCAGGAGAGAAATTTCTGGTGTGCCAGAAATGGCCTATATCTTGTTTTCTTTGGTGTTTACACAGGAGTATAGATGATTAAAATTGACCAATTAAGATATGTGCATTTTATGCCTTATTAACTATACCTCAGTTAAAAAAAAAAAACAAAAAACGACAAACCCTAACTTAAAAAGTAGACCTTCCTTATTTGCATCTGGGTTTAGAAGAGAGATTGAACTCTGTCGTTGCCTTACTTTTGACATCTTTATGAGCCAATATTCCTCCTCTGCTTAGCTTTCTTTCAAGCCACTAGCTCTATATAGCCTCCCCAAATGCGATTTTCCCTCTACAGAAGCTTTTCCCAAAAGTTATTTGTACATTCTGGAATACTATCCTCCTTGACCTATCTAAATTCTTCTGATTCCTCAAAACTCAACTTCTAACACCTGTTGAGTTGTTAACACCCATCTATTCCTTCTGTTATTAGTATTACGACTACTAACAATTAGCACTTATTAAGCATTTTATATGCTGCACCGTGTGTCATTTCACGTTTGGTTACTTCTCCTAGCAAGTACGAGAGATGTAATATTATCCCCATCCTTATAGGGTAAACTGATGGTCAAAAACAATATGCAAAATATTGCACAAAAAAGCAGCAGAGCCAAGAATATCTATGAAGACTATTCTTAAGCCTATTGTACTACATTCAGTCTGTGCTTTCTTTTGGGCAGTACCAGTTAGCACTTGAACACAGTGGGGCTTTTTTGTTGCTATAGCTGTACTTAAGAAGAAACCAGGGCTATTGTTTCTCTGACTTCTCCTAAAATACTTAACATATTTGTAATCATACAGCCAACTAGGGAAACTATTGCTGATTGACTGAAAATGAAGTTATTGTCTCCAAGACTCTGGGGCTAGATCATTGTCTAAATAAATAAAGGAAACAGCCACAATAATTATGGCTAAAATAAGGGGAGTTTCGTTGACTTATAATTAAATTGCTGCCAATACTATCACTTGGCAGGCATACCATGCATAGGTTATACCATGGTAACGATTAAAGCCAATCTCTCTAACATTAACATGAATACAGGATCATAGTTATTATCTGTACAAATATTCGGTATTCATTAGAGTTATAATGAAAGCAAAGCTTAATCATCTGGGTAAGAATCTTTTAACACAAAATTAAAGCTGGGGGTGTTTTATTATACTTTCTTGTATTAAAAAACAAAACAAGTGACAAATGTTCCTTGTTGTAATTAGTGTTGGCTCTTGCCAAATTGGTTGAGTAGAAATTCCCAGTCATCCTTTCTTTGTTTAAAAGATAAATATTGTCTTTCCAAATATCTCAAAGTGTTCTTATTTTATGTATTAGTGACTATTCATTGTGTACAAGTTTTCTTCACCTGCTACTCCTGATGCTCTCAGTATCAGATTACTACACTTATTTGTCTTTCCATTGACTCTGACTTCCAAGTGGGCATGGCCACTGAGAGGCTTACCAAAAGACTGGAGTCCAGAACCAGAATAAAATCCAGAGTATTTCTATTCTTCTCTACTTCTGGTGACATCTCTAGAAGGGGTCACATACCCTGCTGGCTCCAACTTCTATCAAGCAGCCTTCCACTTGCCCCTGTGATTTTAATTCCCATAGGAAGATCTAGCTTCTGGTCTCTAGCAAAATCATCTCTTCATCTTGTGTCTACAGCTCTGGGGTGGTGGTGCTATCCTGCTATTGTTAACCTCTACATAGAGTCACCTTATGCTTTCTGGTGTCTCAGTTTATCTCACTTTTAAAAATAGTAGATAACCAGGCTCTACTAATTGTTCCCTCCTTTAAATCTCAACCCTTTTAAAGACCTGGAGTGATGCCTGTTTTCCTACTTGAACCTTGACTGATACGCACATTAACTAATGTCTTTAAAATTTGTATTACCCAGTGCCCATATGTTATAGTAATCCATTTTCAAAAAACTTCAATAGGAAAATCTTCTGAGAAAACAACTAAACAACTTATGAAAATCCTTTTATTTCCTGTCTTGCTCATTCCAGGTATTAGACAGCATTAATAACACAGAAGTCTCACTGTCCCTATTCTCGTTGATAATACAAAGCTAAAAGTAATACTGATGAACATAATATAACATTAATTTCTCTGTTTTGGTGCTTCTTCTGCATATGAATTTGTTAGATACACTTCAATTTCTGACTGGATTTGTCAGGAACTTTAATTGTTATGTTCAACATAATAAATTATCAATTAATTAGTAGCCAGTAGAAGTCTTTCCTTAAATAAAATGCAATAGACATATGTTCTTAAGTAGAGATGACAACCAAAATAGAGCTTCAAAAGAGAAGTAGCCGTACTTTTGAAAGATGAATCAGCCTAAAGCAGCATCTTTTTTTCCCCTATGGATTTAGTAATAAATTAACAAACTCTGTTAATTTATCTAATTTATTATAGCATGAATCTATGTTATTAAAAATGTGTGCTTTTCTAAAATAATGTGCCACTGATCTGTCTTGAGATAAGAATATATTTTGTTAAACTAACTGAAATTCAGGACTCAGTAAGTCTACTGAAGAGTCATACCAAGGGGAGCCCCTGACACAGATATCTGGGGCCACACTGAGTGATGTCGCTGTGTCATAGGTAGGTGGCAATTCCAGGAAAGCCAAAACTGAAGCATCATATTATCTGCAATAGCAAACTTAAAAGTGTTCTTTGTTTCTACTCTGGTATGAAGAGATGAGAGTAGCCACATTTCCCACCAGGGCCAACACATTCTCTGATAATCTGCCTGGTGTATAGCAGCATTGTTAGCCCAATAGCAAGGTAAATGTCCACAAAGTGGGTCAGTGAAAAAAAGGCCTGAACCCACTGCTGCTATCTTTTACTTCAACAACTCCATCAATGTCCTCTATCAACAATCAAAAAAAGGAAAGATAGCCTAACATGGACAGAAGTGATGACTTGGAAAAAAGATTTAACGTCACTTAGGTAATGTGTGATCTTGGAAAACATACTTTATCCTTTAGACCTGAGTTTACTGATCTATAAAGCAAAAAGTCTAAAGCAGCTGATTTCTAAGTCCCTTTTATCTCTAATATCCCTTGTTCTAGAATCTTCCATCTCCCTTTGTCTGACAACATTTTCTCCTTATTAACTGGCTAGACATGTACAAAGGAAAGTAAAAACAAGACTCTCAAAGACTTGTGATATGGAAAAAATAAAATTGTGGGTATTTTAAGGAGCCAGAACTAATATTAATGGGAACCCTAAAGAGAAAAAAACGTTAAAAGAAAGAATGCAAAAGAAAGAAGGAAGGATACTATCAGAAAGTAAGGCTGAGTGGGGCAAGAGTCAAAGTTGGTACTCAGGATACAGGCAAAAAGAAAAGCACCAAAGAAAACAACCCAGCAAAAAGAAGTAATAATTTTCTTGTGTTCTTCCTAAGCATAAAGGTCAGTAAAGCCACCCACTTCATATTCAGTTTTCTGAGATAATGACAAGTAAATGCACAGAAGGCAATGACCTTTTTGTTTCTTTTATCTCTCTTAATATTTTTTAAGTTTTTATTTAAATTCCAGTTAATATACAATATAGTTTCAGGCATACAATATAGTGATTCAACATTTCCACACGACACCCAATGCTCATCACGACAAGCGTATGCCTTAATCCCTATCACCTATTTATTATGTTAACTAGAATTTAAATAGAAACCTAAAAAGTTTTTCTTTAAAAAGACAATCTTTTACACCAGAATGGACAGTGGCACAAATGTGGAATAGCTCCATTTCCTATTTCGTCAGTATATATTCTCATCCAGGGAGCATATTCTTTTCTTTCCAGTCTAGTAGAAAGGAATTGCTTGAGCATCTCACAGTCCCTCTCTAAAATATTTCCAGCCTCTTTTTCCTTCATTTTTCATTTTATCTCATTCCCAGGTAACTGGAAGTTAACCAGGAGGAAAATCCAATCTCTTATGTAGTTTCATTTAAAAACAGAAAACAGTTTATCAAGTTGAGTAGGTTCTTTGTACATTTTTATTCTATGAACAATTTACTCCTGAAGAGTAATTGAGAAGTAACTTGTGGGAAAGAATGTCATACACTAAGGAAATCTCTATTTGGAGAGAAATTTACTTTGCAGTAGTGAGGTAAAATTAAGTTGCTCAGGTTTTGGTCAATGCATACAATTATAAAAAGTGTTATGGAAAAACCAAATAGCTTCCAATTTCCCATTACCAGCTCACTGTTTAATCTGTAAAGTCTTCTGAGTAACCTCAGAACTTTGGGGGACTTATGTGCTCATCATAGGATGGGGCAAGATACCCAGTTATTTTGTACATAAATGGAGGACTCAAGGTATTGAAAATAAAGTGGAGCTCCAAGATTCCAGTGGTAAAATGCAACTCTCACAGCATGTGATCACAATGACCATAGGAACATTATAGAGAATAATTTGTTATTTCCTTCCAAACCTCCCATATCTCTTGACCAATCTACCACCTTGAATGTAGAAGAGAAAGTATCTGATCATTTAGAATCTGTCCCTGGAAGTAGGGACTAGTAATGAGTCCTGTAGGATCAGGGATTGTCAATGCTAGATACGATCATCAAAATAACAACTAAATACTTATATATAAAATATAGAAAATATAAAAATAACAAAAAACCAACAATAGTGGATATCATAACATCTAGTACTTGAGAACTTACATGCATTACTTAATTTAATTTTCACACTTTTTTTGAAGTATTATTATGGTACATGTTTTATAAATGAGGAAGGCAAGACTTGGAGAAGTAATAACAGCTACAAATATGGTTTACTTCTTTCAGGTATCATCCACTGGTATTGCTAGATATTTTATCAATTATACTATACTGAAAATTATTTAATGTGTTTAATATCTTTCAGAAGAAAACTTTCTAGGCTCTGTAAGCAAGTTCTTCATTATTTTATTATTCACTATTTTCAGAATACTTCACAAAAATTTCAAGAGGTACTTATAGTATTCAAATAATGCAGTATTTCCATTTCTATTTTTTCAGTATATGTAATAAGTATTTAGATTTTGTTTGAAAAGAGTTTGTGAGCTGTGCTGAGAGTGTACGAACATAGATAAGCTGAATATATTCATGGCTCAGTCACTCGGTTTATAACTCAACTGAATGATACCAGCCATCACAGTGACTAATTTTTAAACAGCTTTGAGATGTAACTCATATACCATACAATTCACCTATTTAAAGTGTACAATTCAACATTTTTAATAAATTCACAGGGTTATGCAATAGTCATCTCAATCTACTTTAAACTATTTTGTCTTCCCTAAAAGGAATCCCATCCCCATTAACAATAAATACCCATTCCTCTCCAACTTCCCTCCCTCACCTCCACTGGCCCTGAGCAACCACTATTTTATTTCACGTCTCTATAAATTTTCCTATCCTGTACATTTCATACAAATGTAAATACATAATCCACGGTCTTTTGTGATTGCCTTTGTCTACTCAAAACACTGCTGTAAATAAAGATTAATCTATGTTGAATTGTTGAATCACTATATTGTATATATGAAACGAACATAACACTGTTAATTATACTGAAGTTTTTAAAATAATAAACATTCATCTGTTATAACATGTATCAATACTATTTCTTTTTATTGCAGAATAATATTCCATTGAATATATAACATTATATTTACTCATTCATCAATTAACGGATATTTCAGTTGTTTCCATTTTGACTATTATGAATTATGCTATTATAAACATTGTGAACAAAGTGACATTAGTTTTCATTTCTCTTGGGTATATACTCAGGAGCAGAATTGCTGTGCTATATGGTAACTCTATTTTTAAGTTTTTGAGGGCCTGCCAAACTGATTTCCACAGCAATTGTACCATTTTATGTTCCCATCAGCAATGTATGAGAATTTCAAGTTCTTTATACCCTTGCCAAGAGTAATCATTATCTTTTTTATTGTAACTATTGAGAATTTTTTTATATGCTTAATAATCATTTATATGTCTTCTTTGGAGAAATGTCTATTTAAATCTTTTGCCCATTTTAACAACCGCTATTTTTTTATTGAGGTAAAACACAATATAAAATTAACCATTTTGAAGTGTACAGTTCAGTGGCATTTAGTATATTCATAATGTAGTACAAGAATTGCTTCTAATTCCCCCTCAAAAAGCAAGAGTGCAACATAAATCGTATTATTTGTGTAAACTATGTAGACAAACTGGTGTAGTATGGCTCAAGACCCTAAGTGTGCAAAATATCCTTACCAGTCAGAGCATTTCATGAACTCACTTAAGAGCTGGCCAAAGGCCAGTAATGAAAATAGGCCCTTCATGGGAACATGTAAGATTTGAACAATCCAGCCCTGCTGGATTAATACTTTCTCACACAACTTATATCCAAAATATATAAATAACTCTTAAAACTCAATGATAAGGCAAACAAACTAATGGAAAGGGTAAAAAGCCCTAAACAAGCATTCAGTAAAGAAGATATATAAATGGTCAAAAAGCACTGGAATAGATTCTCAGTATCTTTACTCATCATAGAAATGCAGATTAAACCACAATGAGATACCACTAGACGAAGAAAATAAAACAGAATTGAAAAGACTGACAATACCAAATGCCAGCTTTAAGAAAGAACACTTGAAGTCTCATATATTGTTGGTGGGATTATAAAATGGTGCAGGCACTTTGGAAAGTAGTTAAAGTACACTTAACATAAAATTCAGTCAACATACACTTAACACAAAATTCAGCAATTCCTCTTCTAGTATTTACCAAAGAAAACTGAAAATATATGCCAACACAACGGCTCAATTGTTCCTAACAGGTTGTATAAAAGCCCCAAACTGTCAATAATCCAAATGTCCATCAACAGGTGAATAGGTTTACAAATTGTGGTATAATCTCACGATGTAATCCTAGGATACTCAGAAATTAAAAAGTTTTATTTTTATACAATACTGATACATACAACATCATAAATGAATATCAAAAACATTAGGCTGAGCAAAAGAATCCAGCCATGTCTGATAGCTTATGAAATTCTACAAAAGGTAAGCCAGCCAGTCTGTAATGTCACAGATAAGATTAGGGGCAGCCTGTAATGCTGGAAATGGTAGAGAGAGTTTGACTGAAAATACCAGAAAAAAATTTTGAGGAGTAAAGAAAATGTTCTACCTTGATGAGGGTTGTCGTTTTACACATTTGCCAAAACTTATCAAACAGAACCTTTAAAATGATTGTATTTGATGGTATGCAAATACATATACAAATACCTCACACAAAAGTAGATTTGTGAAAAATGAAGCTGGACCAGTAAATTAATGCTTAATTGTATTTTGCCACTTGTCTTTCAATCATGAGTAAATAAACCTCCTACTTTTAAACCAATTAGAGTTGATTTTCTGTTACTTCTTTCTAATAGCATCTTTACTGATATATCTCATCAATCATAAAAAATCTATAAACATATGCATATAATCCAGTTGATTATTTATGTACAAAGCTCATATGTATCAAACAATTAGGTTTTAAAAATGGTTTTCATTTACTTTCACAGTTTCAACCACAATTACACTTTAATCTACATATTCAGTTCATAACCAAAAATGATACCTTTTAAAATTTATTCATTGCCAAATTATGTACTTTCTCTAAAAAATGGAGTTTATTTTTTTTTTTAAGATTTTTATTTATTCATTTGACACAGAGAGAGAGATTACAAGTAGGCAGAGAGGCAGGCAGAGAGAGAGGAGAGAGGAGGAAGCAGGCTCCCTGTTGAGCAGAGAGCCCGATGTGGGCCTCGATCCCAGGACCCTGGGATCATGACCTGAGCCGAAGGCAGCGGCTTTAACCCACTGAGCCACCCAGGCGCCCTAAAAAATGGAGTTTAAACTAAATTAAAACCTTTAATTGTTAAATGGTATATGTGTGAAATTTGCCTTTAAGTAAATATTACTTAACTAAAATATAGATACATATATATTAAGAACTTCATGACACGCTGATCTGAAATTCCATAATATATTTTGACTCAAACATAAATAACCAAAAATGCTAATTTTAAAAAATTTCCAATATGTAAAAAAAGATTTTACATAGATAATGATGGGTAGATAGATAAATAGAATGTGATAAACTTTTTTCTAAATTTGAGAAATGTTGATTTGTGGTATTAAAGAATGTAAGTATTATGGAAAAAATTATATTCACAGGTATAAACAACACAGGTTACCACCTTTATGGTTTTTTTTCTTCCTAGATTGTTAGTAAGTGACAAAATGAAATGACTGGAGCTCTTACTTCACTCTTTCATCTAGTGCTCTTTGCTATCAATGAATTGTTTAAAGAAGTAAGTAAAATGACACATAAAATATAGATTGCATAAACAACCCAGTAGTAATTCACATGTAAGGAGTTTCCACTTATTCCTAAAATGTGTTATTTTTGAGTCCTTTTTTCCTCTGTATTTTCCCCCTAAAAACAGTACACTGGAGAATGCAATAAGGCTGCCATTTTGTCTCTTCATTTGAATTGGGTACCTACTTAAATTTCAGCAATGTGTCAAATCACTTTACAAATAAATCTTAGAAACTGCTTCTAACGTGTAATCCAATTTGTATCTGACTAACCATGGGATCATGTTATGTTCTAGAATAAAAGTTGATCTCTTTTTCCTTTTTCATTAATTAATTAAGCAGATAGTCATGCCTGGCCAAACAAAGTTGCCTTATATTCTTCTTGTGTGATATAGTAATGGTGATACTAAGTTCTAATTCAGTTGATTAGTGCTATGAATTGAATTGTTTCTGTCCTCCCCAAATTCATATGTTGAAAACATAATGCCCAAGGTGACAGTATTAGGAAGTGGGGCCTTTGGGAGGACTAAGTCCTCTAAGAATGTAATAAAGGGGCCTGAGAGATCTCCCTAACCCTTCCAGCACGTGAGGATGCAGCCAGAAGTAAGCAGTATACAATCCAGAAGAGGGCCTTCACCAGAAGCTGACCATGCCAGCACTCTGATTTGCATAAACATGATGGATAATTATCTAGCCTAAGAGTCATCAGCAAGGAAGAACTGCATCAGGCCCAAACACAATAGCCTCAAATATTAGACCATTCATTTTAGAATGACATGATAGTTCAATGATCCAAATTATAAATCTAATTTGAGCGTGTAAGTAGACAGTTTTGGGAACCACCTTAGGGAACAGTTTGTACAGACAACTCAGTGAGAGCTGATGGAAATGTGGTAGAATAAAAAATATACATATTGAACAGAAAGAGAGCTGGAGTTTTGCAAATATATAAAAATTCAAACATGCATATTTAGAACTCTGTGATACTACAGACCTATTACTTCTCCCACTGACACAGTTGATTATGTCAATGTGAGTAAATCATATTTTTACTAGCTAAACCATCAACCAATTGGTATACTTACAAAGACAGTTTTTGAGATGACAGAAAAAATGGTTTGCTTCCTTGAAAGGACAATTGAAATGTGTTCTCATGTTGTAGACAGCCAGTAGCTATATGGAACAGTTCTGTTTAATTGTTATGGTGACCAAGGACAGTAGGGCTGCCTGGCAAATGAGCTAGAAAAGTTACTGTCAACGGAAGTAATGAAGTATGGATGTGCAGAACATGGGAGGAATAGCAAACAGCTTGGGATAAAACAGAAAAACAGGGGCACCTGGGTGGCTCAGTTGTTAAGCGTCTGCCTTCAGCTCAGGTCATGATCCTAGGGTCCTGGGATGGAGCCCCACATCGGGCTCCTTGCTTGGCAGGAAGCCTGCTTCTCCCTCTCCCACTCCCTCTGCTTGTGTTCCCTCTCTCGCTGTGTCTCTCTCTGTCAAATAAATAAATAAAATCTTAAAAAAAAACAAAA
This sequence comes from Ailurus styani, assembly GCA_002007465.1. Taxonomy (NCBI): domain Eukaryota; kingdom Metazoa; phylum Chordata; class Mammalia; order Carnivora; family Ailuridae; genus Ailurus; species Ailurus styani. The sequence continues at coordinate 232,440 of LNAC01001234.1, read as the reverse complement.
CAGAAAAACAACATGAAACTTGGGAGGCTACAAAGGTATATCTGAAGTGTATGGTAAAGAATCTCATTTCCCTAGAGTACTGCAAAGGCTTTAGTATGGCTGAAACTTGGACAGAAGTGCAATGATTTCAAAGATCCTCCATCTCTCGGCATGCTATGGCTTCGTTTGCAGAGCTCCCTGGGTGCCAAAGGACATCCCATGTGGCTATGCTGTAGCAGAGAACCCACACCACTCCTTCTCTGCCCCACTCCCACATTGCTTTTGTTTTTTTATGGGGGCAAGCTGAGCTAGTCTTTGTGAAATTTGGGTCAAAATGAACTGCTTTGGCATCAAAAAGTCTGAGCATAAATGCCAGCTGCTCAGAAGAGTAGCAGAAAAGCCAAGTACTACTTCTACTACTCCTACAACCTGGAGATAATGGCACCCTCTCCCACTTGGAAGAGGAGACCTTAGTCCCTTAGTTGGGCAACCCAGAAAAACCATCGAAGATGTTATCAGAGAAATTCTGACTACATCTCCTCATAACAGGCTAACAGAAGCTTACTTTATCCTCCAGGTTGGGAGAACTATTGGAAGTTTCCAAACACGGGACAGACATGATTAAGTCTGTGTTTAAAAGAATAACCAGCAACAACATGGTAAGAGAACATACATAAGAGGTAGAGACACTATGAAATAAGCCAGACCATTAAGTAGGCAGATATTCTGGAAAAAAGGGATGGATTCTAGAGATCTATACTGAATATCTGACAAAACTTTAACTCAGTCATCCTAATTTTCATTAAAACACTACTCAATCATCCAATCAGTATTTCCATGTATACACTTCTTGGATCTACATTTAGGCTTGTTGCTAGGACATTAATATCATTAAAGACCCAATAATCTCCCACAACTTTTCCATGCTTAATTCTTTAGACATCAAACTAGCCATGAAGTATATAAATAGAATGTAAGTTTTATACAAAATCAACACCTAAACAACAAATATTAGTTAAAGCATTTTGAAAGCTATAAATCATTAAACAAATTTTAAAAATTCCTAATGCTTTAGCCTTCCTAGGCAGACTCAATCCCACTTCCATCTGATCACCTAAACATGCAAACCCCAGAGTATAAGATTAATCTAATCATGGTCCTTTGACTTCTCTGAGTATCAGGATGGTCCTTGAGGTAGCCCAGAATACTGATCTTTACTGAATGATACTCTAATCTGGAGTCTTATCCTTTGGTCATTTCTATTTTCTCAGAAACAGGGGACTGTTCACTCTTTCTGATCTATTGGCAGCTTGCTAATCTGCTAATAGAATCACAGAATCATTTGATTCAATCCAAAGAATTTTTATTAAGCGTTTACTATCTATGCACCATGACATAGCAGACACAGTGGGAAAAGCCACTGGTAAGTAAACAACTATTACTATCCTCAAGTAATCCCTAATCCAGTTAGGGAGATAGACAGAATCAATTAAATGTAGTGTCAAAAGTAGGGGGTGGAAGTATATATAAAGTGCTATGAGGTATAGGGTAGATATCAAACTGTTATCCTTCCTTTTTCCTATAGTGATCTTCCAGACAGCCTTACCAAAAACTTCCAACTGTATTTATTTCAGAGGCAATTCATGTTGAAATAAAATAAACTGAAGGAAACAGTGTAAGATCAGTTATTCTAACATTATCAAAAACCAAAATTTCCAAATATCTCTATATGAGAGTAGTTTTAATTTAATTTTACATTGTTTGGAAAACTAAGAATGACAAAAAAATTCTCTTTAGTTTGGTCAATAATTTACAAATTAAATTTTACATGTATCAGAAAAAATACACCGTAAAAAAATCTTTATAATCACTAAGGTAGTTTCCTTAAATTAATAGACATTTGAAATTAATTATTTTAATTTTAGTAATCACAGGAACATCTACTTATATTTGAAAAATCAAAACATATGTATATGAGCCACTTTCAGTCTATAGAAAATATTGGATACATTCAAGGATTTACATTTTCTTTATAACTCCAATGATTTTACAGGCTTCCAAAGATTTGAGGTATATAATTGGAGAGTCACTGGTCCAGGTGGCCTATAGTTCAGAAAAGGAATCAGAACTGTTTGGATCTCTGGGGCACTGAGAAAGAATTAGAAACTGTGTGGGAAGCTAGGATTGAATTAAGAATAATCTTAGGTGCTTTATACTCAGGAAGTCTCTGTGACTTACTAAGATGTTTTTTCCTCATCTAAAGTAAATAAGTCCTTAACATAAAATATTAAAATTAGTGGGGACACTAATGATTTTCTTTCTTGGTCCTTCTTATTTTACAATGAGGAAACTCAAAGAAGTTAAAATACTGCTAAGAGCTACAAGCAATATAGCCAAAAGTATGACCTAGGTTGTTTAATCTAAATATATTGCTTTATCCAGTGATTAAATTAAAGGAAAATAATGATTTAAAAGATTTGTTGTGGGATGCCTAGAGGGCTCAGTAGATTAAATATCTGCCTTCAGCTCAGGTCATGATCTCAGGGTCTTAGGATAGAGTCCCACATCAGGCTCCTTGCTCAGCAGGGAGTCTGCTTCTCCCTCTGCCTGCTGCTCGCCCTACAAGTGTTCTATTTCTCTGACAAATAAATTAATAAAATCTTTTAAATAAAAAGATTGGTTGTAGTGCATTTTTCCCAGTAATATATGTAAAATTTACTTTGTGATTTATTGACCAGTTAAAGGTAAATTTTAATGTTATTAGTACAGAAAAAAAGACAAGTTATAAAGAATGTAAAAATCTATATTGGTAACAATTTGTATACATGTAACTCTGTCTGGAAACTTGAAAATACAAATTGGTACACTATCCTTTCCAAGAATGGGAACCCCAAATAAACCACAAGCAAATTAAAACTGTTTCCTCCAAGAAAGATTTGTGTCTGAAGGATTTGTGAGTTCACTAAGCATTTTAGCTCAGAATAATTATTTAGGAGAAGAAATATTGGACAATACAGGGACTGACACTTCATCCCTATTTCTACAATAATTACTTGGCTTCATTTCCTAAAGTCTTAGATGAGGAGCTAATTTCCTTTCTGTTGTTCTGACTATAAATGAGATTGTCATTTGCTTCTGTTTAACTCTGATTAAAAGTAATAACCACTTAACTTTGACTATTTAATCAAGTTTTGATCAAAATCACCTGTCACTGACAATAATAGCATTCAAAATATGTATTATATGATATATTTATCCAGGATTCTATGTTGTGTTTCAAATAAGAAAACAAATCCTTCATTGCATGTCTTTAAAGAGCACTCATAATTCTTTTACAGAATTGGCTGATGCTAGGTTTTGTCATCAAGGGGCTAGAAGTTCAGTAGAGGGAAGGCTTTTGCAACAAGCAAAAGAAAAAGTTGGGGTCGAGCACCCTGTATAAAGATGCATCACTGCTTACAACACTGGGATGAAACTCTCCCTTCCAAAGCCAACAGACATTGTAACTATTGAATCAAGACTACAAAATAAATATTTAAAATAAATTAAAGACATAACAATTTGAAATAGAATAGAAAGAAATACAAACCTGTACTACAAGATACACTACAGGAAAATAGTCTAGAAAGCAACTTGAGTCTACAGAAAAAAAAATTTTTAAACCCAAAATGGTGGAAGATATGAATATGTATCAGTAAAGATACAGAAGATCAAATGACACTAATAACCATATTTACCTAAATCATAGCTATGTGAGGTAAAGGATATGCTAACTAACCTTACTGTGGTAATCATTTTGTAATATATATGTACCAAATTATGAGGTTGTATACCTTAAACTTATACAATGTTATCTGTCAATTATATTTCAATAAAGTTGGGGAAAAATAACTACATTAACCTAATTATCAAATACAGAGCACTATACTCAACAACTGAAAATACATATTCTTTACAAGTGTTCATAAAATATACATGAAGATAGAAGATAAGGGGCTATAAAATAAATCTTAAAAATATTTTAAAAGATTCAAAGTTTATACAATGTGTTCCTTGACCAAAATGGAATTAAATTACAAATCAAAAAAATAATACATCTAGAAAAGCCCCAGATATCTGGAAATTGAACAATTTACATTTAAACAACTCAGGGGTCAAGACGAAGTCACGAAGAAAATTAGAAAATATTTGAACCACTGATAAAAGCACAACATATCAACATCTTTGGGATGTAGCTAAAGCAGTACTCAGAGAAAATCTTAGTCATTAAATGCTCATATAAGAAAAGGTTCCAAATCAATGATCTAATCTTTTCCACTAAAAACTAGAAAAAGAATAGCTAATTATACCCAAAGCAAATAGAAGGAAGAAAATAATAAATACAAAGGTAGAAACCAAGGAAATTGAAAACAAAAAACCAATCAATAGAATCAATGAAACCAAAGTTGGATCTTTAAAAAGACAGTAAGAGGGGTGCCTGGGTGACTCAGTTTAAGCGTCCAACTCTTGATTTCAGCTTGGGTCATAATTTCAGGATTGTGAGATTGAGCCCCACCCACCCAGCGTGAAACCTGCTTGGGATTCTCTCCCTCTTCCTCTGCTCCTCCCCTCTCTAAAAAAATATATAAGATAAAAAGATCAATAAGATTGATGACATCAAAAAAAAAAAAAAGACTGATGACCTCTATTAGAGCTCAGCAGCAAAAAGGAAAACACAAATTATCAATACCAGGCATAAAATACAGGAAATCACTACAGATCTTGAGATACTGTGAACTTTATACCAATAAATTAGAAAATTTAGATTAAATGAACAAATCCCTTGAAAGCCACAAATTAAGTAAGCTTAATCAAGAAAAAAATATGTAACCTTATAACCTGAATAAATCTATACTATATTAAATCTATTTAATTATTACTAAATTATTAATCTATTATTAGATTATTAATTATTAGTAATTATTAATCTATTAGTAATTAGTATTAGTATAATCTATTAGTAATCTAATTAGTAATTATTAATCTATTACTAAATCTAATCTATATTAAAGAATGGAATCCATACTTGAAAACCTCACAAAGAAAATTTCAGGCCCAAAGTTCACTGGTGAATTCTATAAAATATTTAAGGAAGAAATACCAACTTTACACACTATCTTTATCAGAAAATTGAAGAGAAAGAAATATATCCCAATTTATTTTAAGAGATGAGGCTTCATTGCGATATCAAAAATCAGACAAAGATATTATAAGAAAAAAGAACTACAGAACAATATCCCTCAAAAAATATAAATGCAAAAAGTAAGTATAAAATACAAAAGTTTTTAAGAAAACTATAAAGGAACAGAAAGAATACAAATGAAAGGAAGTTGCTGGATGCCCAATTTCTACTTGAAGGAAGCAGGCTGGTACAATTACTCAGATATATGCGCATGTAACCTTTCATAGAAAAGGGAATATGACTAAGAGGGTGAAATCAAGAATAGAGAGAACACAGACAACACACACTACCACAAATGAGAACTCAGGGGGCAGAGCAGAAAGCTGTGAAGGATTATCTCCAAGTCCTGAAACTTAATCAAGGAACTCAGGCTAAAAACTTGTCCTGGCCAAATTTCAGAACTGCATTGGACCAATGATTCCTTTTTATCTTCCATTTTGCCCTTTTTGAATTCTAATGCCTATAACTGGTAACAATACTCATCCTATAGTTGTATGTAGGGAGTGTTGGGGTCATATAAGTTTTCTCTTTAGTCTTATAGGTCCACAGACAAAGATTAATTACGCCGCAGGAGTTACACTTAATGGATTATACCCAAGAGCCTCATCTGCATATGATTTAGATGACTTAGACATTGAGAGTTTAGCCTTTGAAGCTAATGAGATTTGTAGGAGATTCTGGACGTGAGCCAATGCTATAATGGGGTGAGACTTTTGGAATCCTCAAGAGGCTATGACTTGTTGTGCATTTGGCAGGGGCTTGAATCTTTGGGGGCCAGATGGCAGATTGTGGTAAGCAGAATTCTAGGATACCCCTCAAGAATTTCTACCTCCCTGGTGTACATGCCCTGCATAATACTTGCGACCTTGAGTATGATAGATTTTACTCCAGTGATTACATTATAGCAGAGATGACCTTAAGATAGGAAGATTATCCAGGTGGGTCTGGCCAAATCATATGCGCCATTAAAAGTAGAGAGTGTTTTTCAACTGGTCACAGAAGAGACATGCAGATTGTCAAAGCATGAGAAGGATTTGATCATTGCTGGCTTGAAAATCAAAGATATTAACATGATTTCCCCGGAGTGACAGAATTTGGAAATGGGGGAAAAGTAGCAAAATATGGAAATGGGTGACAGAATAAGGAAGGAAGACAAAGAAGGACAATTATATGATCCAATTACATGTAAAAGTATGTGTCTGGGAATGAGTGTGAATGCACAAAAGATGTATTAGAAGATTAACTAAAATATTAGAAGTAATTATATAGGGATAGTGAGATTTTAGGAGATCTTAACTTTCTTATATTTGTATGTATCATTTGAATACATTAATGTTAAGATATATTATTTAAGATTGAAGAAAATGTAACTTTTTAAAATGACAGAAATAAAATTTATATATACTTGTTTAAAAATAACCTACAAAACTATGTGATATTACAAATAACAAAATAAGATTAGAAGTTGAGGGAGTTAAGATGGGAGACAGATATTCTGTAAATCAGTAAGAATAAAGTCAAACAATCAAAGAGAAACAGCAAAGGATATGAACAAAAAAATTTTCAGAAAAACAAAAACCAATAGCAAATAAACATAAGGCAACATAGTGGTGATCCATAAAAGCAAAATAAAACCGGACTGGCAAAAAATAAATAAAAATAAAGTCTAATAATACCAAAGAGCTGATGAGATTGTAAAATAAGATGAAAGTATAAGTTTAAGAACAATTTGGGGATATCTAATAAATTTGAAGATGTATTTCCTATGATTTAGCAATTCTCTGTTACAGACCCTCTCACACATGTACACAAGGAGACATATACACAAATGCTCACAGCAGCACTACTTTTAAGGAAGACAAATTGTAAACAACCTCAATGTTCTTCATCTGAAGGCTGAATAAGTAAATTACACTCTACTCATCTATGTAACAGTTGCATCAATATGGATGAATCTCATAAAATTTAATTTGAATTAAAAAACAAGCTGTCAGAGGAAATACTGACTATGAGACCATTTATTTTAAAACAGGCAGAATAACCACAAACATAGTAAAACCTTACATGAGAAGATAAACACTAAATTCTGGAGAATGATTGAAGGATAAATAGGAATGACATCAGGATGGTATACATACGGATTTCCAGCAATAGTTTCTTAAAATATATATATATACATATATATATAATATATATATGTATATTATATATAATATCTCTCTATATTTTATATAGAGAGATATTTTATAGGTAGGACAAAATGTTATGATTAACAAACTTAATGAAGGATGAATGATGATGAAGACAGATGGGTCAAATTTTTCATAACATAGAAAATCCTGTAATGTTATAAAAATGTATTTTCCAAACCTCTAATAATTTTTTAAATGGAAATATTTTTAAAATTACCTGGCACATATTAGTTGATAAAGCCTCACTTTATTTTACTAATTGAGGATAATCTATTATTACTAAGGTGTCAAAGTTCTATTAGGGATCATTTGTTTGATCATAATTTCATGAGGAACAGAACTCTTAACACTAGGTCTATACTTAACAATCGATCAAACCAAGACATGGTTGAGCCAGTCATTTCAACTCTTCAAGATCAATATCAATCACTACAATATTGATTGGAATACAAGGCCAGATATAGATTGTGAGGCTGGAGGAAAGGATTGGCTCAATTTGACTCCATACCAAGTATAGAAGCGACCCAAGGGAAGGGAAACTGCAAAATCCTTCCAATGTGTCAGATGAATTAAATTAATTTAGATTCCTACTCTTGAACTTTTTTTTTTTAATCCTCTACTTCCAGAAAAAAGTTTTGTTTTTAATTCCACCTTTTGGGGCTCAAAAATGACATTATTTCTGAAGGTTTCCTATACCCATTTTCCAAAAAGCAGGTCCAATCTATTTAGACTATACAATAACAGGGATGTAGGTTCCTCTGTGCTGAGTTAAGAACCAGAACGTAAAATCCAGAGAAGTAAAATCTGGAAGACTCAGATAGTTGTACGCAAAGGGACAAGATTGTAATATACTGAAATTTTATAACCTAAACCGTAATATTACTATCTAATATATATCTTCTTGAAATCTGAAAACTTTTATAATGGATACCTTTAAATACCCCATGACATATGAATATGTTTATTTAGTTCCATATGATTATGATTCATGACTAGAATTGAAATGCATCAACACTATGACTGTTAATACACGAAGAGGACCTGATGTGCTTTTATGGGCATTTAAAATGCAAAAGATAAAGATATTACTATTCGGGCTTCTCTTATTATCTTCTTAAGCCAATCCCCATATTGCCACATGTAATTGTGGAATGCCGTAATTGGTGGTCACTTAAGAAGAGTGAAATAACATAATCTGGGTATTCAAAGTAGCAGAATTCTGACTATCCAGCAAAGCAAATGCCTCTATTATTCTGCTAACAAGTAATGCCATCCAACTCAAATAGTAGAGTTATACATAATATCTGCTGTTACATAAAATGTAGCAAGCAGCCCTCTGAAAGTCTTTTTGAATACATCGTCCCACCCACCCCACCCCCCAAGTTAGGGAAAAGAAAGAGAATATCCCTACGGAGCTCTCCCCATTAAGCCTCAGCACAGCACTGTGGGAGAGGTAAGCTGATCAAGCCTGCAAAGGAAAAGATGTAGATCACATTATTCATGGATACCACCTGCTGGTAGACATGCAGCGTTGCTACACAAAGAAGGGCACAGAGGGGAAATACACACAGAAATGGAAAGACCAGAGTAAACTGAATAAAGAAATAATATTTAGGAAGAAAGTAATTAAATTGAGTAGACTATATAGAAAGCTGATGACAACATCTTATTCCTTCAAGAACTTTTTGTTCTCGGTTTTAACTTTGAAACTTTTGTAGTAGTAGTGACATTAGCAATGGGGTCTACTTTGTAACTTTGTAACAACTAACAATTACACATAAATCCAAGATTATAGAGTATTAACTCTAACATCAAGAGCAATGATTCTCAAAGGGGACAATTTTGTTTCCCTTGCCCCCATTGAGAAATATGTCAATGTCTGGAGAAAGTTATTGTCACAAGTGGGGGAGGTGGGATGGCTGGGCTAATTACATCTAGGGAGTAGAGGCCAGGGATGCTACTGAACTGGACAGCCCTCCACAACAAGATATAACCCAGCTCAAAACAAAAACAGTGCCAAATCCTGACCTATAGGAACCTACTTTTTTAATTCAAAAGTTAAAATGCAGAAAATATATTTTTTCTGTTTTTTTCTTTATTTAATAAACATTTATGTAGTACTTATTATGCAGCCAGTGCTCTTCTAAAAGCTTTACAAGCATTAATGTATTTTATTATCATAACAATCCTAAGAGGTATATATTAATAGCCCCATTTCTAAAATGGGGAGACTAACACAAAGAGGTTACAGAGCTTGTGCAAGATGTAAGGACTAGCAAGTGCTGCAGTCATAATTGAAATCCAGGGACCCTGGCTCCATAGTCCATTTCCTAAACTATGAAACTGCTGATCATCTTTCTGTGGACATATTCTTTCAGTCCAAAGAGATATCCAAAAATAGGATTGCCATTTCAGTGATTTTTCCTGCCCATCTTGGGATCTTCTGCTAAAACCTGACGAAGTCAGTGTGTTCAGTCACTGCACCCTTCGGTGTCCCTATTTCAAGGGAGTAGAGTGGTAGAGTGGCAGGGAGGGAAGCCCTCTAGGTTGTGAAATTTAAAAGATCTGAGTTCAAACTTTACTCCATGCCTTAACTCTATAGCCTTCACCAACTTTCTAAGCCTTAGTTTCCTTCTTGTAAAATAGAATTATTAATACTTGCAGTCCTTTTGCAAGGAATAGAGTTATGTGCTGTGCATGGACATAGAAGGCACTAATAGCCATAGTAGCCAATAAAAATGGTTATAATCATTATTTTTTCTATTTAATAGACCAGAATTCCTTACTAATATCTGACTGATTCCACATTCCTTCGTCCTTATACTTCTCTACCTCCCTGCCCACCCAAACCTGATTATCTTGTTTTAGAAAGATTTTGACTCTCTTAGTATACCCCATTAAATGAAGTTAATACTTGCATTTCCTTGGCTATGCAATAATTGAAGTCACTAGGAAAAAGTGTATAGGAATACTGGTTTTATGGCTATAGTTCCAGTCTCTTGAAAGAATATTTCTTTGTTCACCTTATTGCTATGTTGATTTCTTTATTTTAGCCAATTCAGATACAAGTGTATTTCTTCTATATTATTTCCATATCTGAAGCAAGACAACTCCCTGGTCTCAGATAGCAAATAACATTATAAATGGTTCAATTTGTGTTTACAATGTCAAATAGGACTCATTAGATTGCCAGTAGCAGAAGACCCACTCAAGCTAGCTTGAGAAGAGAAGGAGTTTATGCATGAATTCCTGCAACTAGGAAGTTCAGAAATGTAGGTAGGTCCTGAGGTTTCAGGCATGGTTAGACAGAGGACACTGCCTCTCTGGCCATCTCTCAGGACCTTCTGTCTCTATAGGCTTTCTCTTTGGTCTCTCTAGAACGGACAATATTATCAATGGCTACCCTTATCAGTGTTACCCACTTACAAGATAGTAGCTTTTGTTTTGTTTTGTTTTGTTTTGTTTTGTTTTGTTTTGAAAGACTTCCTATTTCTGGCTGGAACTTACCTGAGAGTCTCTAATTAGCCTGAATACGTTGTCACTGAACACCAGTGACCAGGGAGAGAGAATACTTCGATTTGCCTGGACTATGCCAAGTTCCCTGTCTCTCCATAGCCAGGAAGGAGAAAGCTATCCTCATATAATTACAAAAGAAGAAAAAAAAGCGGGGGAGGGTTCCAACAAGAATAAAAGTTTCATCACTAGAGAAGATTGAAAATATGTACTGTCTGCTACAGCCACCAAAGAGCTCAAGCTCGGTTTGTAAGGAAACAAGGTTTGGTTCTGTATTTTCATGCACTAGATTCCTAAATCAGGGTTCTCATTCTCTTGTCTTGAGAATTCATCTTGATCCAAAAGACTAAATGTGGTACGAGTACTTAAAGAACGTTACTGAGAAAAATATATTTAACCGCTAAAACAGGGCTAACACTGATGGCAGGAATAGTAATGGATGGGAACCCTGTTGTCAAGAACAGCATAGGATTTAAAAAATATGGTGACAGGTAAAAAATTGTGTCCAGATAAGCAGTTGCCATCTGAGAAGTTTAGTTAAGACAAGAGGTCGAGCAAACTGAAATATGTGTGTTGGCAAGGCATCAGTAGCAATACTAAACAAGTCCAAATAGCCATCTGACCTCTACTTCACTGTTTTCTATAACCTGGCCCCCACAATGGCTGGAGTAATAGAGGAAAACCTAAGGAAACTGTCATAATGCAACCCAGAGTGGATTAGGAGACATTCTCTCAACATAAAAACACAAAAGAGAAGAGCTCCTTAAGGGAAAATGTATTTGTAATGCTATAGTGCCAGCTCTTTCATTAATTAACATAATAAAGAAGTAAATAACAATCCCTATTTGCAACAGTAAAGGAATACTAGGCTTTCAAATTCCCCACTTTGGCAATGTCACTGCGGAGGCTTCTGTACCTCCCTACCCCACCTTCAACATCTGAAAACCCCCTCCTGGACTCCCTATCCAATGACTGAATTAGAAGTGACTGAGGAGGACCAACCACCCAGGCCAGAGGATGGACTTTTCAGAAGGAAACCAAAAAGTTAAAAATCACAGAGCAGCTCTAAGGGCTGACAGAAGGAAAGGGTGATAAGGAGAATATAAAACCAATAATGAAAGCCAGATGACAAAAGCGTGGGGATAAACTAAATGTGAGAGAGAAACCACTTTTGAATATCCATCACCCTGTGTATGTCGGAATACGACATCTGAACCTGAAGTAGATTATTCTACTTAGACATTCTTCAGGATGCCCTGCATATGCTTATTCGCTAAGAGTAAGATGGTTTTGTGATGGATTTCGTCACTCTTGTCTTCTACAGTAAGGGAGCAGGAATCTAGGCTGACATATTCACTTGAGACAAGTTTATTGAAACCCTGCTATATGTATGCTAGTGTCTGTGTCAGCACCAGAAATATACAAATAAATAGTACAATACATTCCTGAGAGAAGATAGTGATAGCTTCGTAACAGTAGAATGGGAAAAAAGAAAGGAAATGAGACAACAGGGAGAAAGAACTTGGAGAAGGGCATTTGGAAAGTAATACATGGACCCTATATTTTAGGAGCTGGGAAACTGGGAAGATGTTAGGACTCAAGTTATTCAAGTTAAATAAGGACTTGTTATAAATAGGTATTTAAAATCTAAGAAGAGAGCAGAAGCCCAGGTACTAGAATTAAAATGCCAGGGTCAAATCAAGACTAACAATAAAATTGACTTGATCTTTAGTGCCCCATAGATCTATATTTCCTGAAATCTCTTCCCTGATAAGATGGGGCAGATCTTAAAACCTAAAGATGGAGATGAACCCACAGGTGATGATGGTAGCATATGCAGAAGGAATGAAGTTGTAGAGGCAGTTACTAAGTAGTCTATTAGGACTAGACAATGAATAGCTACTTATTCATTTGGGTTCTTCTTTGATTCTTTTAGCTAGGCTACCAACAATTTTTAAATATTAGCCGATCATGGCAGTGAAATTATTGAAATTCTTCATCAATTTCCTATTTTTCTTAGAGCATTACCTCTAAAGCATTTTAATGCGATTAACACTAATGGCAGAGAATATGTATACATGGCTTTTGTTGGTTCTGATGGCCCAGCTCAAAGTGATCCTCCTTAAGCATGAGAATTTTGTATTACAGTTGTTATTTACCATATTTGTATAATTTGTGTTGTTATTAAAATGTTTACCCCCAAAATATTTTAGCAAGAGCTATACACTGTTTATCAAGCAGCTGTGGGTACTATTGAAATGCTGCCATATGTCACCAAGGAAACAGACTCAATTTGAAAATCTCAGTTTTAAAGCAAAAGAAAATTACATTTTGATCTCCACGGGAATCGGTACAATGGTTACATCTGGATAACATTACTGCATGATACTCCTCCCTCTCTCCTTCACCCACCACATGATATGAACATTTTGAATATTTCTCAGAAGTTCATGTGATAATACAGTTGTATGGGACTTTGATTCTACTGGTTTAAACAAACTCCTCAAGAGGCTTTGAATCTGTTCTGATAACAAATAAACTCATTTCTGTTAGAGTTACCAGGCAAACTTAAAGCCTAACTTCCAGGAAAACAAACAAACAAGCAAAAACTATCTTGTAATCTTGATGGAAATCTCGTTCTACTGAGGTAAATTTTATGAGGAACCCTTTGAGAAAAAAAATCTCAAATGTGTTTTTGTCAATTATTAATTTATAAGATTGACTTCCATCTTGTATGCCAGACTGCTGAAAGAAGACCGTAACTGATACTTTGTAACCTCAAGGCAGTTTGCCTTCAGCCTCTAAATGCACCATAATGCCTGGGTTTCACTGTCATATTTTTTGTAATTATGATTTCTTTTTTTTTATGATTTTTTATTTATTTATTTGACAGAGAGAGAGAGAGAGATCACAAGTAGGCTGAGAGGCAGGCAGAGAGAGAAGAGGAAGCAGGCTCCCCACCGAGCAGGAAGCCCTGATGTGGGCCTCGATCCTGGGACCCTGAGATCATGACCTGAGCCGAAGGCAGAGGCTTAACCCACTGAGCCACCCAGGCGCCCCAACTATGATTTCTTAAAGCCAAGAGATGAGAACCATTTTGACATTGGGCTTTGTTGTAACAAATACTGAATGGAATGGTCTCTCAAGGTGGTCTTACTTCTTGCAAAATGCCCTTCACTTTCTTGACTCTAAGCCGGAGGTTAAGAGATAATAATAGATCATAAATAATTCCCACAAACCCAAGTTGAAAAATTATGACAACATCTCATGCATGTAGCCATACTCTCAGCCCCTTACTGATTTCACTTACAAGACATATCTCTAAGTAAAGATTTCATGGAGTCAGTGTGACAGACTCCTTTACTAATGCAATCATTTTTTTTAAGATTTTATTTATTTATTTGAGAGAGAGTGAGCGAGCAAGAGCATGAGAGGGGAGAAGGTCAGAGGGAGAAGCAGACTCCTCATGGAGCTGGGAGCCGGATGTGGGACTCGATCCTAGGACTCCAGGATCATGACCTGAGCCAAAGGCAGTCGCTTAACCAACTGAGCCACCCAGGCGCCCTAATGCAATCATTTTATTATGCGTCTTGGTCATGAAGAAAGTTGGGACATGATACCCATAATATAACAAACTTCTCACAGACTGTCACAACATTATCCTATTTGCTTCAGAATTGAAGACTAGCCTTCTGTCACAGACTCACAACAAGCAAAGACTAAAATTATAATTTTTATCAATATACACTCCAGTTTCAGGTAGAGACTGGATTCAATGTACAGATTTATTAGTTTCCGGTTCAAGAAGGCCACGGAAGAGGATCCTGAACTTGCTCACTCCTCGAACACACTGAATCTGCTGCTATGTAAAGAACGACTTACTCTCCAAAAAAATACTGGCTGAGCCACTCCCTGCCTGAGGCAAAAGAGAGAAGGTCCACATCCAAGAGGTAGGAAAGGCTGGGACACAATCTCCCCCTAAACCCCCAACACCACCCCTACCATCCCCCCAACTCCCTAGCAGAGACGCACACTGGAGAGGGAACTCACACCCCACAACTCCTCACTGAGGAGCAAAGGGTTTCAACCCCATACCAGACACCCCCAACTTTTAAACCCCGCATCTGAGAGACAAGCCCCAAACATCTAGCTTTTGAAAACCAACTCGGGCTGGAGTCCACAAGACCTAGGGGGCTGTAGTGACCCGGGCTCTTAAAGGGCCCACTCTCTGACTCACCAGTCTCAGGACCCGGTGTGGGAGCCGCCGATCCAGGGGTGACCAGACTTTCTGTGCCAGAGGCTCAAATGCTTGTCTGGGAGCGTGGGCCTAGGGACAGACCTCTGCTCTGACAGACTTCCGGGCGCCTGCGGGGAGGCTTTCCGGGAGCAGAGGCTGGCGGGTGCCATCTTCGAGTTCTCCCTCCGCCTTGCTCCGGCCAGCGGGCACTTTTTAATTTTTTTTAACTCAAGATTTGGGGGGTTTTTGTTTTTATCTTTTTCTTTTTCCCCTTTTCTGTCTCCTTCTCGTTTTTCTTTTTCTTTTTTCTTTGCCTGCGGGTGCCATCTCTAAGCGCTCCCTCCGCCTCCCTCCCGCCGGTGCGCGACATTTTCGTGCTCAATGATTCGCTCTCTGCCACACTCGCGAGTGCCCCTGTCCGCCAGAGGGGAGCTTTTACGCATGTTTGGTGTCCTGGTCTTTATGACCGCCGTCTGCGGCCCCGGAGGTGTCCCTTGCTGTCCTGGCTCTGGTGGCCGGGGGAGGGGGGGGCTTGACTTCCGGGGCCCCACGGGGCTGCGACCCTCAGAGAGGCCGATCTCGGCAGGCCAGCACCCTGAGGGCACTGCACAAACACACGCCCACTCTTTCTGTGAAAAAGGCCCGTGTTCGCTTCCTGGAGCTGCGGCCTGAGGGGCAGGCTTCCGGCGCGGCCCACCCCCACGAGCCTGCCAACCAAGTGGACGTGGGCCGGTGCGCGCTCCGTGTTCACGCTCTCTCGCTCTGCCTCGGGGCGGCTGGCCTCGGGCTCCCGGCCGGGAGCTTAGACACCGGTCTGGAGACCCGATTTTGGCAACGACCGCCCAGGCAACACCTCCAGATCACCAGGCACATCTGCTTGCAGTTGCACGGGGCTGTATACACTTGTATAATTTAAAAGCTGCTGCCTGAGGGTCTGGCTTTCAACCACGTGCCACAATATAGCATATTTAAAAATCTCTAAATACGAAAATTAATCTTCCCCACTCTCAGTAGCAATCCTTGACTTTTTCCGTTATGCCACCCTCCAGTCCTTGTCCATATTCATTTTCAGAATATGTATTGGCTTTAATCTTCTAATATTGTACTTCTCAAATATAATATTTGCCTTAGAAAAGATCTCTCTTAAAGAGCTATGCGGGAGCTTTACCAAACACGGCCTTACTTTCTAATATATATGTCATGAATTACTGTGAATATCATAGGTTACCCTCCTTATGTTTCTTGTGCTCTCCTGCAATATTTCATGGACTGACTTTGCTAACCAGTGCCTGTCAAAATAAATATATTTATTTCTTCAATTGCTGCTTATCAAACTTAACAGATATAGTCAGTGGCTCCCCATGTGACATTAAAACCAAAGAATTGTCATTTTATTTAAAAACAAACAAATTTCTAACTTAGAAACCTCTGCATTCATTTCCCATAATCATGTGGGAATTCTTAAAAATCTCTTCAGTATTTTGATTAAAACTTCCAAATAATGCTATTAATACATGTCCATAATAATTAATTTTAAACAACTCTTCTTTTTAAAACATACCACTACCTCTTCCCTTTCCGTAAGACTTAATGATTATGGTCTTAAGGTAACATTAAAGATTTCTTTTAGTAAGCCATACCTGATTATCTTTGTGAACATTTAATTTTTTTTTACTTGGAGGTAGCATGAGGGATTGGTGACTTCGGTGATTATTTATACCAGATAATTCTAGCTTGTATCCTTCCTTTAAGTAAATGAATTAACCTTATTAAAACTTATTTTGTTTTAAATGCACTTTGTGGTCTTGACTATTTCAATTACACATACCACATTATAGCACATTAGAAAACCCTAAATAAGAAAAATAATCTTCCACACTCTCACCAGCAATTCTTGACTTTTTCATTTACTCCCTTCTCCGGTTCTTGTCCATATTCATTTTAAGAAGTTGTCACAGAATGGTGAATATTCCAAGCTCTATGGCAGGAATGTAAGGAAGTTATTTTTCATCAGACCTCTTTGCATCATTCTGCTGAAAGTTCATGAATACCTCTTTTAAAGACCTCTTTTTTTCTGATATTGTTTTTATTTAAAGAAATCAATTCCCATTACTGAGGCTTACTCAGGACAGGTCTTTACCATTGGTTAACATCCATCTCCCCATCCAAGGCTGTCTCGTTTCTCCTGATCCTGCATTTAACATCCTATTTAGATTTAAAAAACAACAACAACAACAACAAAAAAAAAAAACATGGTTTTGGGACAGAACACAAGGACAAACAGGCCTGACGTCTTTTTAGTGATTGTCATATTTTTCTCCCTATGTTGTGAAGAAAAGGTTTTTGTTTAAAAGAAACTAATTTCATCTCTCCCGCTCTAGCCTATATGGGAAAGGTAGAGCTATGAAGGAAGACAGTTATTGTTATATCTATTAGAGTAACCATGATGTCTGCTAATCATTTCTAATTATAAGTTGAAAATCTATTTAGATTTTAAACAAGTTCTACTTAACTCTTTATGCCATCCTTAAAAAATCATATAGCAGAAGTAAATATCCCCTCAAAATTATTCAGACAAGATGTAAACCCAAGAGTTGGTCACTATAAAAACTCATTTTCCTGGCATCTTAACTTCATTTCTCAACCAGATAAGACAGAAAACGGCAAATATTATTAAGTACTATTCTAATTGCTTTTCACATGTTTTAACTTTTTTAATATTCACAACAATCCAATGATGTAGATACTATTATGAATCCCATTTGCAAATAACGAGGCAAAGAGGTTAGGCAATTTTCCCAATGCAAGCAATCTGGGTCCACAGTCTTTGCATTTAATCATTGCACATATTTCTTCTCTATATGATTAACGTTATCTACCTTGTCTTCACATTCTCACTTACACATCCACAGGACTTACTTGTATTTGAGCATAGCTAAATACACATAAGCAATGCCACCTTAGAATTTTCTAAAAATTTTGAGCTTAAAAAAAAATCAAAGATTACATTTTCAATATTCTAGACTTATAAAGAATTTCAGGCAATTGTGATTCAACCTCAAGCTTTTTGAGAAAAGATCAAGGAGATTGATGATGTATGGAATAGTGTTTTTCATTTAATTATAGTCCTATACATGGTAACAGCAGACAAGGAATTAAACTAGAAGGAGAAGACCCAGCTCTAGCCTTGGTGCTGCCCCTAGATATTTGTGTTTAGATAAGTCACTTTCTTTTTACATTAATTTCTTAATCTGATTAAAAAAATTCTGAACAAAAATACATGTTTTGCAGCATTAGCTGACTCCAATTCACCCCTGGACTTTGATAATGAGCTCAGGTATTTCCTGAATACAGAAAGATGCCAAAGATGGTTCTTAACAGCCCAACTGCTAGTATTATGTAGTGCTGGGGAGTTTTCTTTGCCTTCTAACTTTCTACATAGCTTCCCTGGCCCGAATTTTCATGGTCTTATGCTCGATGAATGTTACATCCACCTCAGAGTCATGTCTCTGAGCTCTCCTGCTCTGCCCTCACCCTCTAGCAGCCTGCTTCCTTAAACCTGATGAGGGCTGTATGCACCCTGCGGATATGTCTCTTAGTCTTCTTCCCCTGTACCTAGCATTCACACACTATTGCTGTGTTTCACGGAAGGCCCTATGGGAAAGAATTTGTGGCTGTGTGTGGGCTTGTTTTGTGACTCATTTGGATTTCTTTACATCCTCAGCTCTCTGAAGAGTTTCTGAAAGACTATAATTTTATAGTAGCTTACATGACATGTTTTTGTTGTTAAGGATAGGAATGATGGTCTGTATCAATGCTCTACATCAGGAACTGATTTTGGATGGGAAAATTTTCCCTGCTATATATAGCATGACCTTACTCCACAATGTTAAGGGTCTGCTGTGCAATTCTCCTATTGAGGCTCACTAGAGACTCCACACATTACATAGTTTGACAATATATCCCTGATGCAAGGCTATAAATTCTTGTTCATCTCAAGTGAATGTGAATGCTTCCAATCCTCTTTCTTGATTGGGATTGGAAGAAACACTCGCATCAGATCATCAGTCTCATACAATGTGCCAGAAACTGTAGTGATCTAGTTTAATAAATACATAATATCTAGCATAGCAGCTATAATTGGGGCTTTGTTAAGTTTTTGGAAGTGTACCATTACTCACAATGGTCCATTTTGTTTTTAGCAGAGGCAATATTTGCATTCTTTAGTTTTTGAAAGTGGCACTGATCTCTGCCCTTCTACCTAGGATGCCTCTGGTTTATTATAGTCCTATAATAAAGGACTGGTGCATGGTGGGATGAAATTTCAGGGGCTTGTATGTGGCATTTCTCACTCTAATGGATATTATTCCAAAGGTCAAGGATTCAATAGGGAAGTTTATCAACTGGTAAATATATCCATCCTTTTAAGCACATAAATATTAGATAAATAACCACAGGTAGATCCATGCAGCCATTGGATCCAATGTCAGATGGACTTAGGCCATGGCTCTAATTTGCACATAGTCTCAGGACACTTTACTCAAACAAGAGTGTTGTCATAGCTTTGATGTGCCCCAGATGCAATCTCTGAGACAAGGTAAATTAGTTATTTATTGTTGTGCAACAAAATATTAGCAGTTTAAAACAACAAGCATTTATTATTTTACATAATTTCTGAGAATCAGGAATCCCAAAGTGGCTTAGTTGTGTGAGTCTGTGTTGGGACCTTTCAAAAGGTTGCGGTCAAGATATTGACTGGGACCGAAGTCATCTGAAGGCATGACTGGGCCAGGAGATCTGCTTCTGTGATGGCTGACTCACATGGCTGTTTGCAGGAGACGCCAGTTCCTTATCATATGGACCTCTCCAGAGAACTATGTGAACATTCACATAACATGGTAGCTAGCTTCCTCCAGAGCAAGTTATTCAGGGGAAATAGTAAGCAATACTTTTACCCCTACATACAAAATAGTATTTTCACCATACCTTATTTGTTAGAAACAAGTTACTAAGTCTAGATAAATTAAGGGAGGGAATTTGGTTCCACCTCTTAGAAGGGGTATTTAAGGGTTGTGAAAATATTTTAAAACTCCAAAAGGATTCTAGTGCAAATAATTTAATTCGAAGACAATCCTAGGAAATACCAAAAGGAGAGAAGAAAGTAAGACAGAGCTAGAGAAGGAAAAGAGCCAATAAAGGGTATATTCCAAGTAAATTTCCACTGTAAGCAACTGAAGTGTAACAGCACTGAGAAACTTGGGAAAACATATCTCCAAATTTTCTTACCTAAGGTGTGAGTGAACAGAGTATTTATGCAACAACATCTCTTCAGTCATTGGTTGACACACATTGTGTATGTTCACAATTCATATCCAGAACTAGTTACTGGCCCCAACCAACTTTAAGAGAATAAGGTTGCTAAGAAGTGCATTTCTGCCATCAACCAAGAAGAAGAGAAATATCTGTCTGAAACAGAAGGTAACTAGATATCGGTGAACCTAACTGGTGATGACCACAGCTCTTAAAGATCAAAGCCTAATCCTCAAGAAAGCAGGGCCTAGAGATTTTGCCACATTGCAATATTGGAGAGATAATGACGTTGTAGGGTTGGTGGTGAGGGAAAGGGAAGTTCACAGGGCCTGAGGGGAAGACATCAGATCTGGGGATTTCCCTATCCCTCTGTCACCTTTACCAGTGAGTCAGAGAAGGCCAGATCTAACACCTAGAGATTGACTGTTATTATCCTAGTACTCACTACAAGTTTCCCTTACAATTAGCCATTTTATCTATTCATACCATTAAGTTGTAGGGCCCTTAGTCTACAGCTGCCTTCACTGCCAACAGAAGAAGCAATGTCTGCAACCTTGCCGAGCCTCTTCTGAACTCCCCAGGAGTGTACCTATTTTCTATTATCAAGTGTACATCCTTGATAATTAAACAGGAAATGATAATAAGGAAAGGAAGAGGGCGCCTGCGTGGCTCAGTGGGTTAAAGCCTCTGCTTTCGGCTCAGGTCATGATCTCAGCGTCCTGGGATGGAGGCCCACATCAGGCTCTCTGCTCAGCAGGGAGCCTGCTTCCTCCTCTCCCTGTCTCTCTGCCTGCCTCTCTGCCTACTTGTAATCTCTCTCTCTCTCTGTGTCAAATAAATAAATAAAATCTTAAAAAAAAAATAAATAAGGAAAGGAAGAGTTCCCAGCCATTGCACTGGGAAAGGATCAGAGTGATGAAAACCATCTCCATTATTTGCTACCTTTCTGCTAACCAATGTATCTGGCTAATGTGATTCCCCATTTCCCACACCTTACTAGTTATCTAAAAATGTATTATATCAAGGAAGTACATGTGTTAAGCTTCTAATAATCCCATTAATTTCCACCAATACTAGTAGAGTATCTTCCAAATGAAATGTGAAGTGAAGATCCAGACCTTCTGTGATCATTAGCGATTTCATTACACTTCCCATGAGATTGACATTACTAACCCCAGTGACTTGCTCAGTCAAAGGAAAGTAATTATATTTTGTTTCAGTCCACCTTTTTGAATTTGTAATCTCAGAGGAAAAATGATTTTCTTCTTTTCCACACATTGAGCAATGGTTTTGTGCATCTTTAGAGAGTTCCTATGTTTGTCAATCACTTCAAGTTTCACATAGATGTCTTGACTTTAAGCCAAGAGAAAAAAAAAGATGAAAAACATTTCTTTAAAGAAGCCATAATTTAGCTGTGTTGTCAAATTGCATCAACATATTCCACATTCAATTTTGGTGTGAATAGATGGATATTACCAGCCTCCACATTACCATAGAAATAATCATCAAAATACAGTAAGAGATAGCACGTTTCTCTAATATGAGAAACCGGGAATATTAGCCAAAGATCTAGCAGGTTCAGAGCATATATTCCTCTAATCAAAACAGAATTGAATCTTTGAAACAAAGTAATGGGGCTAGACAGAAAATAGATCATTTTTAACTGACTACTTCATGACTTAACCTCAGTTTTTAGGTTTTGTCCATCTAGGAGTTTCTTAGAGAAACTTCTGAGAAATCAGAATTCATATTTGTCCATACTCTCTCTCAGTTATTCCTCACACCATTATTTCATTTTTAAATATTGTTCATCACATTTTGGAAAGATAATTCTGTGTCCTAGTTTATGACATATGGCATAGAAAGGGGAGATAAGGAAAGTTTGAAGATTGGATATTAACCACAGAAATTTTGCTTTCATACATTATTAAATTCATCTTTCGTTTACATCATGTTGGTAGGTCATCTCTTTTCTCTTTCCTGAAAACCTTCTCAAGACCAGAACTGTTTAGAAATATGATTTGGTGATATGTTTCTAAAATTGGCTCTATTATAAATATTCCTTGCATGGATCAACCTTTTTTTCTTTTAATAGGTTTGTAGTGAGAGTGAGAACATAGAAAGGGGAGATGGTGGGGGGTACACCTGGCTAGCTTGGTCAGTAGAACATGTGACTCTAGATCTCAGAGTTGTGAGTTCCAGCCCCACATTGGGCCTGGAGCCTACTGAAAATTTTAAAAAAGTAAAATAAAAAAAGGGGGGTAGATATTGGAAGTATCTGATAAACATCACAGCCTGGGCTCTGACCAATCAGAATGCTGTTATGACCAATGTTGTAATAAGTGCATCTGTATTTGTACCATCTGCATGATTATGCAGTCTGAAGATGGGGCCACCAGTATAAATTGTTAGGATGCAGGATAATGAAGAAGGCACGTAGACATATTTTTTACCATCTCAGCAAAGTTCTATACATGTAGGATTAAAAAGTATAGTAACATATTAAAATTCACGTTCTCTTGCCAAAGAGAAAAAAAAACAGTGAAAGAAAAAAATAGTTCATAATTATTAACATGGAATGATGGCCCTCATTTCTAATTCTCTTTAAATTTATTTGAAAAGATTTTATTTGGGGGGCACCTGGGTTGCTCAATTGGTTGATTGTCCAACTCTTGATTTCTGCTCAGGTCATGATCTCAGGATTGTGAGATCGAACCCCTTGTCAGGATCCACATTGGGCTTGGAGCCTGCTTGAGATTCTCTCCCTTTCTCTTTCTTGGCCCCTCCCCCTCAACTGGAGTATTCTCTCTCTTAAAAAAAAAAAAAACTTTAAAAGATTTTATTTGGAGGTGCCTGGTGGCTCAGTGGGTTAAAGCCTCTGCCTTCAGCTCAGGTCATGATCTCAGGGTTCTGGGATCGAGCCCTGCATTGGGCTCTCTGCTCAGCAGGGAACCCGCTTCCTCCTCTCTGCCTGCCTCTCTGCCTACTTGTGATCTGATCTCTCTCTGTGTCAAATAAATAAATAAAATCTTAAAAAAAAAGATTTTATTTGGTATACAATACATATCCACCATGTAGATGGTGCCATATCAGTAATCATTTCTCTCTCAGGTAGCAGGATTTACATAGAAATGAGTTTCATGTGAAAACTGATTTTGGTTTATTGCTAGCAATAGATAATTTGATGACATCTCCAACTATGCAAAGGGACCACCTATGATGAAAAGGACTCATTAATGCCCCCTGCACAGTACCTGAGATGCTTAGTACTTCCAAGAAACTATCCAAATTTTGAAATAGAAAGAAATAAGGGATCATGGAGGAATAAGATACATTTTGAAGTTATTTCAAAAGAGTAAATGCCCTAATCTTTGGGTACTTAAAATAAAAAGAATTTATAGAATTTTTTAAGCTTTACATTGGCTAAAAACAGGTCAGAAGACTGCAAACTAAAAATGAACAAGAAATGAAAATGGTCACTCAGTAAACTCTAGGCAGTTTAAATTCTTATTTGAAAAGTAACCACAGTTTCTCATTTGACCTTCCATCACTCCCAGTCACTCACCAGACGCCTATAAGAAGAGAATATGCTTTGTCTGAAAGAGAATTTCACTTTGTGAGGTCCTGAACAACTTGTGCTATATCTGATAGGCATGTAGAAGACAGAATGTGTGTATTCTGAGATAATGGCATATTCCATTTTCTTTCCTTCCTGGTGACTTTGATAGAACTCTGGTGTATCAAACCCTTTACGAAAAGGAAACTAATATTTACAACACTCTGGGCACTTGGCTGTGTGTCTATCCGGTTACAATGACAATTTTTTTGAGCTGAATCACTGAACCTTTGTAAGACATAACATTTATAGAATCATATTGCCATAAAACACTTTTTTAAGACTTTTTTTACTACAACTCAGTAAAAAAGCACATTTTTCATCATGGTCCTGTAAACATATTCATATACATATATACGTGTATGTATAAATAAAATCAAAACAAAGACCCTTCCTATACAGTTAATATTCTCTATTCTGTTCTGGTTGGGTCACTCTTAAGCTGCTATATTTTATGTTTTAATTTTAATTACTTGTCTAGACCTTACTAAATTGATATTGCAACTCATCTACAGCTTATGTTCTTCAATTGGGGAAACTCTCCTCTGAAAATCTCAAATTACTATCTAGAACTTTGTTCTGAATGGGAAGAAATCAAGAAAAGGAGCTCTCTCACAAAGGGATGATGAATACTCTAAAAAAAAAAGTGCTCTTTTGTCTAAGATAACCTACTAAGCCAAGTGAGTAGGTATGTTTCAGGCACAAGGACATGTCTAATTCCATACCATGTGACAATCTCTAAAGCTTGATGGCAGAAGTCCGGAACATCACAGTGTTGTGGGAACTCTACAGTACTACGCTTGAATTAACCATGCCGTTCCTCTTTATTGCTTCCAGAAATGAAGTTATGCATTAAATATAGAAGGACCAAAAGAGGCAGTTGCCCCTTTGCCTGGAATAAGGACTTGAGGAAGAACAAGGGGAATCTTAAGGCCTGGGAAATGCCAGTATGAAGCTGATATGGTGACATTATTATCAACAGTATGACATTAATATCAATTCAAATAGTATCGATGTTATTGTAGATGGTTGATGCAGGCAAGATGATCTCGTAGTTCTATAAACCTCCCAGGACATACTCAGTACTATCTTTATGACCAAAAAAGCGTATTTGGAACATCTTCCTAAAATTGGTTAGTATTTATTTCATTTGAATTTGCCTTTGTTTTTTTCTAATGTTCCACTCTATTCTTATACCACAAGTTCCCAGGCATGCTGCCTCTGTTTTAATCATCTATATATGCATATACATTCTTTTTAATTACAAATTGAAGTTTTATGGCCTCTGAAGCCCTTCAAAAGAAAAAATACGCACAGAAGACAATGTTTTTCTTCTCTTCCTAAAGCAAAGGCAACAAAACAGCATGACTAAAAGATTTTCCCTTCATTTGAAATGTGTTTTTTCTGGGAAAAATATTATTTGTAGGGTCAGTGTAAGGATTTGGTGGCATTGTTTATTTGATATGGTCCATTGTCTGGTCCATTACACATTATCTGAGTATGGATTATATTCTAGCAAAAAGGGAGTAAAGGGATCAACTTTTCAGAACTACATTATCTTATTCAGCCTTTTGAAGTTTTCATGCATATCGAAGAGAGAGCTTTAGATCCCTAAAGGTTTAATGCACCCATATTAAATAAAGAGAGTCTCTTCGTCCTAGTAGGCCTAATGTGGAGAGAAGAAAAACCAAGAGATGAGAAAATTCAATAACATAAGCTATACTGAATTTAATACAAATATGTTGTCATTCCAAACAAATACATTTGATACACATTAAAATTCTAATCCTGAAAACAGTTACGTGAACACCAAGATCACCTTGTTGCACAACTTTATGCTGTCTTTGGGATTAACTAGGAAAGTATTAAAAAAGAAGACACATATAGATAGATGGATAGGATATGAATGTAGTCTCGTCTCTCAATAAGATATGGAAACCATATCATTTGTTGTTTTTTAAAATCTTTTAGTAGACTACCTCTGTTAGAAATATGATTTGTTTGCAATTAAAATTTTTATATCTTAAAGGGTATAATTCAGTCAAATCAACTCTAAGCACATTTTAAATAATCACTTATTCAACAAGTAACTTGATATTTATTTTATATCCTTTAGCATCCAAATTTTTATTATACATTTGAGGGAAAGCTACTTGTTACTATAATAATTTTGGAATTAATCTGGATAAGAAAATATGTATTTGATGTGAATTTACACTTTAAATATATATATTCCATGGTGTGTGTATGACTGTTACTTTTTAATGTAAAATGAGCACTCTTTAACAATATCCTTAGCAATTCTAATATTGCTGAAGTTAAATCTTCTCGATAGTAATACTGAGAGTCTTAGAGTTAACTGGATATTGAAAACAAACTTAATTACTTTAGTCTTAAAAGAGTCCCTACATCATTTCTCACAAAGACATTTCAAGTCATGTGTGACTTGGTTCCAAATACTATAGGTCTATATTATTAATCTTTGAATGCCAGACCAAAAATTAAAATTAAAAATCTCCCAACTGCAAACCTTTATCTTTAATCATTAACAAATATTTATGATATAAGCTTGGTAGAATATCTAAATTTGCTACCTACTAAAGTAGTTTGCTTAAATTAAAGAAGTTTTGCTCATTTTCTTAGACTATATAAACCATACTGTTTATTAGTATCATAAAAAGGCATCCATTGAATGGACAGGGAACGTTAATATACATGTGCCATTTACCATAAATGATCCATGGTCAAGGAGCTCTGTTCAGACATTTCCATGTGACCTCTAAGAAGACCTGTTTGAAGTCTAAGCAAATCCAAATTGGCAGGTATTAGAGTAAAATCTAAAATTCTACCTTTACTGGTTTGTCTATCTTTAGGGCTAAGAATGGCATTTCAGTGCATTAGAGTGGCAGACTCTGGGAAGATGGAGGAATTGACCAAATCAGGACTCATAGCTTCCTTTGACTTGAAGCTATTTGGGTTCATGGGGTTAAGAAAAAAAGACTCCTTCACCCAGAGCAGCCTAGAACTTTTGGATTTTGAGAGAAAACCCTAATTATTATAAAATATCTATTTTGCCTACTGCCTACTTTGCCTCATTTGTGCTTGGATTCCTTTTGGGAGCTCAAGGGGGACTAGGGGTGTTTGGACTAAATACTACATTTAGCACTGAGCCCAAAAATTATGCATCTAGCATTGTTTCAGTAAGCCAGCAAGAACATGCCTAGGAATGGACATTTGGAGAACAAAGTTACAGTGTAGACAGATTTCTATACCAGAAATGGCTTCTTTTTAAATCTCAAAATGAAAGTGCACTTTTCTAATATAAATAGCCTTGGGAATCCAGAAAATTGTGGGATTTTAAGGTGTTAGACCATTTAAAAACTTGCTGATTGAGAGTCACTTGGAGGGAAGAGGCATCTGGCCATGGCTAGAACTAAGATTTGCTTAGGGGGAATATAGAGAACTTATTCTCAAGCCTCAGACCAAAGAGAAAGCTCTTATTCTTAAAGCCCAAATCCCACAAGCAGTCAGCAGAACTCAGGCTAAATCATCAGTGGGTATTGAAGGCTGGCCTTTGTTTCTAGGGTCAAGGCAGCGTCAATCCAAGTGAGAGACATGAGTATTCATTCAATTAGTATTGGGGATTTTGCTAACCTGGCTTACTTTGTTTTGGTTTTCCCTATTTGTTGATTTAAAAAAAAATTTGCACTGTGAACTTTCATATTTCCATACAGGAAGTCAGGTTGTGTTCCAGTTAGAAAAGAAGCTATAGTAGAAAAAGAATATTGTGTTCTAATAAAAATGTCTGTTTCATTCATTCAACAAATACTAATTGAGCACGTAGTATCTGCTAAAGTCAGAAATTCATTCATCGTCCAAGAGAGTTGAGATAAGTTCAGGAAATGAGAAGACGGGAATTCAGATGTGAAGGAGTGGGGTTTCAACATGAGGCAGAGGATATATTGCTTCTCATTTGGCCCTGAGGAACCTGTCTCCTGAGGGAAATATGTAGGAGCACAGATTTTGGCAACAGAGACTTGACAAGCTTCTTCAGGCTTCCAAAAGATTGTAGGGAAGAGCAGACAATAGTACACTTAACCTCTTATTATGAGATTTTCCTCAAATTTCAACATCTAGAAGATTGACAGCTGGAAAAGCTGAAACTGAGGAACTCTATCTTTTCTATATATTTCTGTTGTCTACTTTATTTCTTAAAATAATGCTAATGCTCTTTTAGCTATCAACTTCAGTCCGGACCTAGATTTTAATATGTACTAATTTGGGGAGATTGCTTTCCTTGGGGATTATTATTGTATAAGAGAATCAGTATGTAAAGT
Source organism: Ailurus styani (assembly GCA_002007465.1). Taxonomy (NCBI): domain Eukaryota; kingdom Metazoa; phylum Chordata; class Mammalia; order Carnivora; family Ailuridae; genus Ailurus; species Ailurus styani. Next base: position 204,035 of record LNAC01001234.1, on the reverse strand, counting down.
ATAAGTTACTACCCTTAAATTTTGGGGTCTTGTTGGCTTTGGAATTTTTGTAGTTAAATCAATGCTATAGTCCTAGGTTGTGCTGACATTCTGGAACCTAAAAAAGTTAGACTATATGAGAAACTGGTCATGTTACTTAACTATTGCTATACCACAATCCCCAAACAACTTTTATTTGTTCAGGATTCTGGTTTGGGAATTTAGGCAGAGCTATCCGGGATAGCTTGTTTCTATTCCATGTGGTGGCAGCTGGGTTCATTCATGTGTCCATGGTCAGTTGGCAGCTGGGCCAGACTCTGGCTGGTCCTGGATGGCCTCACTCTCATGTATAGCTGTTGGCTTGGGCTTTCAGCAGAGGCGCTTCAATTCTTTCCCACATGGCCTCTTCATATGGCTGATTCAGACTTCTTTACCCAGTGGCTGGATTTCAAGATGTGATGGCCCAATGCACAAATGCTCATCAAGCCCCTGCTTGCAACACTATGCTGATGTTTGATGGAACAAAGTAAGTCATGAGGACAATTCCAGAGTCAATGTGGATAAGAAGACATAAGGGCATGAACACTTAGAGGCATGACTCACTGGGGGCCATTAAAATAAAATGATAGTTATCGTAGCTGTGGTGGGAATAATCCCTCTTCGGTGATAGCAAAGAACCCAGTATAGTTGTGTGCAAAATGACATGGGCTAAACAGACACACACACACACACACACACACACACACACACACTCATTCACTTGAGCAAAACTCTTTTAGGTAGGCCAACTAGAATAAGAAGAAATGTTAAAGAGTAAAACTTTGAATTATCATTCCATTGTGAGGAAAACAGTGACCCACTCGTGAGCAAATTTCTCCTTAGTAGAAAAAATGTAAGAAAGTTAATTTGTCCTTCCCTGTGGAAATAAGTATTTTCTTAATAATTAAAGAAGTTTGTAGTATTTGGCTTACAGTATCTGAATTGCAATGTATACCACTGCCTGGTGAGTGTGACTGGACAGCAAGGAAAAATATTCAAGATAGGAAAGAGAAAAGATGACAAATTCCTGATTTGATGTCACCTTAGAGTTAACCTAATGTTTTATCTTGAGTGATTGCAGAAACTTCTGGAAGGATTATAAAAGATTTGAGGATATGGTGGTTTAGAATATGTCCACAAATTCTTTGATAGTCCTCCTTTTATATGGCAGAGTTTTATTCCCCTCCTCTTTAGTCTGGGATGGATTTAGTGACTCACTTCTGATGAATAATGTATGGCAGAAGTGATGGTTTATGATGTGCAAGATAAGACATTTTGGTTTTCTCCTCTTGGATCACACTCTGGAGGAAGCAGCTGCCATGTCACAAGAACTCTCAAGGAGCTCTACAGAAAGGTCCACGTGGTGAGAGACTGGGCCTACAGCCAACAGCTATGTGAGGACGCCATCATGGAAGTGGATCTCCCAAATCCAGCCAAGCTTCAAATGACTGTCATGCCACCTGATAAGACTGAGTGCAATCTTGTAAGACACTCTGAACCAAAACCACCCAACTTAGACATTCCCAGATTGCTATCTCCCAGAAACTGGGAGATAATAAACATTTGTTGTTTTAAAAAAGCTGGTAAATTTGGGGGTGATTTGTTATACAACAAAAGAGTACAGAGGAGCTGAACTGCCTCTATCATTAACTCCAGATGCACAAACCAAAGTACTTGAAAGTGCTCAAGAAAATAACTCCATGATGAAGGTAGGACTTACTGATGTTTGTTGACATCTTCCCCCACGAGAGACAGCCTCACTCCTGGCTAATCATAGCCTTGATCTTTAACACCAGGAATTAACAGAGGAACAAATACACAGGCAGAATTTTTGGGTTATAGAGAAAAAAACCCCTCCTCAACCCCTCTCTTCCTTACTAAGTCTCAATGATGAATCAAACTCTGGTGAAAAGTACTCTTCCTCTGAGAAAGTTCATGTACTACACTGAATTTGCAGGGGGCGGGGGAGACACTGGTTAACAAATCTGGCACAGAGAGGGGTGGTCCCATTTAGATAGTTCCCATGAAGCCTAGATGGTGACAATCTTGAGGTTACTGCCACAGAATAGGGCCACACACTCTTTTTCTTACTACTCTTTCTCTTCTATCCACAAGTCAGAGAGAAGCCCAGAACTTATTTTCCTTCAAGCAAACAAACAAACAAACTCTAGCCATCTCTTTCCCTCTTCTCCCTCTGTTCTTCTTCCTGCAAACTAGACTTAGTCTCTTGTTCCACCAGGAGAACACCTAGAGTGGACTTCTTGGCCCAGGTCCATTCTAGGCAATGGGGGAACCGGGGCAAATATCAATCTCTAATCTCTCGTTTGCTCATACTCTCATACTCTCTCTCTCTCTCCCTTTCCCTCTGAGCGTCTCTGTTTTTTCTCAGACATAAGCACAGGTGTTGCCATCAGTGGGAAGATGCTATATTCCAATGAGGATCTTCAGGGGAAGTAGTTTACCATGCATAAGGAAAAAGAGCTTTTCTGTGAAGCTCAAGCTACCTATTACAGCTTTACATTGAGTTCTAAAGCAAAAACCCTAGCCAAGAATGAAATATCATGTTGCCTTCTTTCTGCACATACATATCTTTGGGAGTTTCAAGGAAAGAGGCAGAAGCAAGGTTCAGATGTCAGTTGGTTCTAAGTGACCAGGTTTTTTAAAATTCGTTTACAACTAAGTGAAGTGTGTAATTGTTTGTTTGCTTTAATTGGGGTATCAAGTTGAGAAACAGAAACAGTGTCATCAGCCTAGGCAATCTGGTTGTCAAATAAGCTAATGCTCTGTAAAATGTGAGGAAATACAGAATTATTCAAGCAGGAATTGGGCACTGTAATAGCAGGCAGTGTCAAGTTCAAAGTAAGGCACATTGGAAATAGCAATTTAACATCCTTTGTCCCAATTTTGTAGTTTCCATACCCAACTCCCATTATTTGAGGAGGCAGTTTTGCCTGAGTATGAACTGTGGAATTGGATCACAGCTGATAAGCTGTGAAATAATTTAACCACTTGGTGAAAGAAGAATTAAAAAAAGACCCAAGAGTTATCACTGTCATGACAGCTTAACAAAATCTTCCGTTTGGTGTGAAAAGAACTTTTAAAAAGCAAAACTCTAGTCAGTCTAAAGTGAATATTATATATTAAAAGTATGCTTTGAGTGTCTGGTATATGCCAAATTCATTACATGATTATCTCATTTAATTTTCATTAAAAATGACTGTCAGGGTAACGCTATTATCATTCCTATTTTACAGATAAGGAAACCAAGGCTTAAAGAATTTAAATGTGTTAGTGATGATCACACAAAGAGTCAGGAGGCAAATCTAGGTAGGCTGATCCCAGAATGTCCACTCCTAACCGCCTCACTGTAGTTATTTCAAACAGGAAAGAACCCTGAAAATATGAAGTACTATTAAACACAGCCAGATTTCACTCATGAGAATATTTAAGAGCTAGTGATTTCAAAGGAGAAAAATGAATAAAACTTATTTACTAAGTCTTTTCCTGGCTACCAGGCTGGTAATACAATACTCATCCATCTGTCTCTCTCCCTTGTACTCTAACATCATGGATTATAGGAACCCCCATCCTTTCTCTCTGACTCAAAGCTGGGTATCCAGGATATATTCTTTGTGTAACTCAAAATTGCCACCTTCTTCCACATTCAAAACACAGTCTCAGGTCACTGTGGTCATTGTCCTGACTAATAGCTCCCAGCATCCGAGAGAAAATCTATATGTGGTACCCATCGTTGTTGCCCAGTGAAGCCACTGTAAAGTGCTCTTCCCTTACCTGCATCACCGAACAGATGGTTTTCCTATCCACATCAACTGTTCTGGTATTGAATCCACAAGATAACATTGCTCTGAGCCCTCAGCTCTGAGCAGGAATATCAGCGACATCTGCTGTTTGACTCTGTATTATTTCCTTCTTGCTTTCGAAGTCTGGCATCGAGCCTGAGGGAGCTAGCTAGACAATCTGAGTATCACCTCACCATGACAAAATGAGAGTGTGCTCTCTTTATGTCAAGAAGATATTTCTTCCCCAGGCCTTATGACAATCAGGGAAAGTGGAGCAGGGCTGGCTGTCAGACCCCAGAATGGGTACCGGTTTTCTCAGAAACCAGGCTTCTTGGTACTTTATAGCAATAGTCCCTGGCAGGTCCACTAACCAACCCTCAGAACATGCCCAGATAAAACTGAATCTGCAAGAGACAGAATTAGGGTATTTTTCTGGCATTCTGGATATGTTTTCAGAGACCCATCACGATGGCCAGTATATTACAACCTATTCAAGTGTCCACTTGCATGTTCTGGGGGCACTTGGGTGTCTCAGTTGATTAAGTATCTGACTCTTGATTTTAGCTCAGGTCATGATCTCAGAGTTGGGAGCTCAAGCCCTGCATCGGGGCTCTTGTGGAGTCTACTTAAGATGCTCTCCCTTTCCCTCTGCCCCTTCCTGCCCCCCCATCTCCCTCTCTAAATAAGTAAAGAAATAGATAAAATGCATGTTCTAGCTTGATATCATATAGTTTATGATAATATTGCTAGGTATTTTATTTATGATTAAACTAAAGCTCAACAATTCTGTATAAATCACAATCTTTATATTTAAGAAAACTTCCAATTTCATTTCACTATAAAAATATTGTAGAAATATAATATTCCCAATGTATTTGGGTGTCAATTAAAGCATCAATATCATGCCAGTAGAGGACATGTCTAATCACAGAGGCAGCACTGATAAGATCTGTTATATTATAAGATCTGGTAAGTTCAGAAAGAAGCCACTAGAATAAGATTTCTTTGTTAATGCAAAGAAGAGGTAATAATTAAGCATATATTTGCAAGGCAAGTTTGTGTGGGAAGGATGTAAAATAACCTTTTTTGAATCAATTCAGGCTATCTTTTCTGACATTCCCGGTATGCAAAGCTCACCAAGTGGGAAAAATGGACAATAAGCATAAGAAATATAACACCCTTTGGGAAAAAAGAATTCGAGAACCTAACCTCTGCTCTCCAAGACTGAAATTAAGGAAAATTGGCAGAACAGACCAAGTTGCCCTTTCTGAGGTCCACTGGCAGAAATGGATTCTAAAGATCCCCAAAAGAAGTGAACCAAGTGGGAAAGGGCAGTTTGGACTGTTGACATGGAACCTTTGGGTTCACAGGAAACAGGCCAGGGCTGGTTATAACAAAATGAGTTTGGAGCTGGAAGCCCTTTGGGATCCAAGACAGCTTGCTTTGGGAAAGAAATTGTTGCACATACAGTTATTCTAAATCAGAACCTCTTGGTACTGTGGTCACCACAGGGCTGGCAAGGGCATCTCTACAGAGTGGAACTAGCATTCTAAGTCTTATGTGTAACCTATCATGTACAGTGTCACTATAACTACAACAAGAAGCAAGAACAAGTGTAGACTCAAACTTTCAGTTGTCTCTCAGTCTGGCATTTGGATATAGAATTAAAATTTCACTCTGTTAAAACTGGGTAAATCCTAGGGTTCTTGGGAAAATACCATGTAAAGGGATGCAAGAGACATTTAGTGGCTTTCCAGCAATTAAGAACATTTGGAAGTATTAGCTATTCAATTTATAGTAGAATTATTTATACATATATCCCCCAAATGATGAAGTGTCTTAATATTGGCTTTTTGCTCACACATCTTCCTGTCCCAGCGGCCTTACTCTTCTTGTTCCTCAGGATCATCAACCAGATGAACCACCTATACCCAAGTCCCTGTCTCAAGTTCTGCTCTGGGGGGTGGTGGACACAAACTAAGACAAGGACCTTGAGAAGCAACAGTGAAATAACCAACACTTCCTCATTTGTGGTATAGGGATATTAATAGTAAATTTCTGATGGGCTATTGAGTATTAATTGAAATAATGTTGTCCTGGGCACAGTGTCTAGCAGATCATCATCATCATTATCATTGACTGAATATAGAAAGTTTTAAAAAATAGTCAAAATAAATAAGATTTCTATTTGGTCAAAGAGTATTAGATTTTTTTTCAGAATTTTTTTTCAGAGTACTACATCAACATAGTAAAACATAAAATTTATTTCTGTCTACATCTCCTCCCAGAAAAAGTGAAGCCAAGTGTTATTATTCCAGTTGAGATTCATGTAGAAATAATGACTTGCCTAAGGTCAAACAAGCTGTAAGTTGAAGGACCAAGATTTGAACCACGATCTCTTAAGATAGACTAACCCAGGTACGCCTCTGGGTACTAGCATGTGCATGTTCTATGGAATATGTGAAGATAGGAATTTCCCTTTCTACAGCAGTCATTTATGAATAGTCTGTTCTGTTACCAGAAAACCTCCTAGAGGGTCATTACATAAGACATTGTACTTGCTCTGACGTCTACCACGTCAGAGATGACTGGGATGGGAAGGATATTGGACAGCTACAAAAACCTGTGGTATCTTAGTTAATTCTCTCTGCAATTCAATGAGATAAGCTGTTCATCATTGTTTTCCAGAATGAGGAAATGTAGGCTGAGAGAAATTGAACTACTTACCTATAATCACAAAAGCAAAATGATAAGATGTGGACCTTGAATTGCATAATTCTAAATCTCATACTTTTTCAGAGTTTGAGATCTTAGAGATGTGGTGTTTCCAGGAAAATGAAAATTCTAAAGATGCATTTGGATGAATACAGACCAAAGTGAAGTAGAGACTGAGAATTTTGGAATTGAAGATACCAAAAATTGATGAAGGTAGAACAGAAAATAGATGATGAAAATCCAGAGGATAAAGGCAAAAGTTGTCATGAAAGTTAACGGACTTGGGTCAAGTACTGGTTATTGAAAATGAGAAGGCAGGGTTTGTGTGAGAGAGGGTGGGGTATTCATTTAGAAGGTAGACAAGTTTGGCAGTGGGTTTTATAAGTGGATAGTGTGATTTGAAAGAGGAATTATTTTTCTTGATGGCACTTCCCAAAGAGTTAGGGATTTCTAGCCATACTACATTCTTGCCATACTACAATCAATGCCTTTTTTTTTCTGAATTAAGTAATGCTGTTAAATTATACCTCACTGAGTTTCTGCCATTGGGAAACAAGAACCTACATTATTTTGTAAACTGAATTACTTTCTGAAAGCACTAATTTGGAGAACCAGATACTATAAATTCCCATCATTGGCTTGGAAATTAACGTAGTAATTTTCTTATATTTAATATTAATTATAACAGTGTGCTGATATATCAACTGTGAGAATATTGGTAATTGTCATCCCTCAAATCTGTTTTTTCCATTCACCCTTAGTAGAAAAAACAACAGAATTTTATCCGGGTGACAACGTTTCTAGCTAAAAGACAACATGTTGCACATTTTCTTGTGAAAAGATATAGATCAAGTCAATGAGATGTGAGCAGAAGACTTGTGTGAGACTCTTGAGAAACTATAAGTTGCCTCTGAAGAGTCTAAGGATGACAGAGCAGCAAGATAAAGGGAGATTAGATCCTTGATAATCCTGGAGTGGCTTGATAAAGCCACATGCCAGGAGCTTTCTAACCACCGTTATGAGTGAGCTAGGACTTTCTTGTGTTAAGCTCCTATTATTACTTTGTGTTTTCCCATTTCATATGACCAAATCTGATTCTAACCAATATAGGACTAATTAGATTGAACCATCATTGACTTAAGTTATTGTCAAATATTAAGTAATCTCGGGGCGCCTGGGTGGCTCAGTCAGTAAAGCATCTGCCTTTGACTCAGGTCATGATCTCAGGGTCCTGGGATCAAGCCCTGCGTCGGGTTGCCCCCTCGGTGGGGAGTCCCCTGCTCTTCCTCCCTCTGCCTCTCCCCACCATTCGTACTCTCTCTCTCTCAAATAAATAAATAAAACTGAACTACAAATAGTGGTAAGTAGAAGATTCAAGTAATTAAAATGTATAAATGGAATTTCTAGCTGAGTTTGGTCCATGAAGATGAATATAATAATTGTTTGAAAGCTGATCTAGGAGGAATCAGTCAAAGTTAGGAAATAATAGATAAACGTTGTCTTGAATTTCTTCTACATTTCCCGTATTGCACACACAGAGCATAAGGAACAAAGACAGCAAAGTGTTTGGACTATTTCCATACATAATTACCATTCTTAGGATAAAAGGAAAATGTTTAAATAAAAGAAAAATGCAGGAATTTGTTTTAATCTCCATCATGCACTGAAATATCGATATTTTTTATACTTTTCTATTATTTTGTTGAAGAAAATATGCCATTCCTAAAGGTAATATGATTCTTAAATATAAATCTTATGATAACCCACTATACATGCAATTAATAGTAAAAGAAATAGCAGACTGTGAAAAAGTCATGAATATGCTTGCTAAAATCTCTTCCCAAAATTTTGCTATAATTTGGCTTTAATTTTTCTGTTTTATCATCTATGTGGGGTTCCTCACCTGACTGCATGATTCCAGACTGAAAAAATACATCAAGAGGTACTGATCACACAATACGGTACTTCCAGAAGGAAAGAAAGAGCTGTGGAACAATGCTAAGGGGGACAGCAGGCATAGTTTTAAAATCTTCTTGTTAATTGAGAGCATGAAAACATAATAATTAATGAGAGGATGTAAATAATCAGGCTCAATTTCTATCAGGAAATGGAGAAGGGAACTCCAAATAACAAGTTTCTTGGATCCAAATAACAGATCCATTGAAAGTGTCACACTAATCAGAAAGTATCACTCGTATCTTCATTTTATCTTGTTTTATGTTTTATTGCAGAGTAATTTATCTAACCCCATAACCTCACATCATCACTTGCTTACAGGTGAGTCTCACATGCCTATCTCCAGGAATCACTTCTGCCCTAAATTCTAGACATGAACACTGTTATCCTCATATGAATGTCAAATAGGCATCAGTAACCCAAATACATTAAAAATGGAAAGTAGGGGTGCCTGGGTGGCTCAGTTGTTAAGTGTCTGCTTTTGCCTCCAGTCATGATCTCTAGGTCCTGGGATCGAGCCCCACATTGGGCTCCCTGCTCAGTGGGGAGCCTGCTTCTCCCTCTCCCGCTTCCCCTGCTCATGTTTCCTCTCTCATTGTGTCTCTCTCCCTGTTAAATAAATAAATGAAATCTTAAAAAAAAAAAAAAAAGGAAAGTAACTTTTTCCCCCTGTCCTACTCCCAGCTCACATACTCTCTACCTTGGTTGATGTTATCGCCTTTATTTCCAATTTCTACCTGCTGTCTGTCTCATCCCCTGGACTTCCCCCTGCAAGGTTCCTTTTATTTATTTTCTCCTTTTCATTGTCATTGCTAATGCTCTAAATTAGCCACCATTGCCCTGATCTCCCGGACCACCGGACATCCTTGGTCTCCATCCTTCCTGTCCTTTTCCCCTCCAAGTGAAGACAATTTATTTTCTAAAACTCAGATCTGACCATACTTAACCTCCTTAAAAAGCCTTCAATGACAATCCATCCCTTAGCACCATTATATTTTTACCTCCTGTCACTTATTTCCCATGACCTTATGCTGCGATGACATGAAGCAATTCATGTTTCCTCAAAAAAGATATGCACTTGGGGCTTTTATGACTTGCCTGGTGCTCTTTCCTCATCTGAGATGCCTTTACTTCTCTGCTGTTTGTATTGCCTGTATACATACATCTGTGGCACCTTCTTTGTGCTTTGCTGTCAGAATGAATTGTTCTCTCTTCTTTGTGCTCTTAAAGCATTTAGTACACACATCTATGAAAATACTTATATCTTGTGTGGTACTTAATTTTTTACTTCCCTTTCCACCACTGGACTGTGGGTTCTTTGAGAGCAGAGATCTTATTTTATTCATTTTTATATCCTTAATATATAACACCCTGTCTTGTACATAGTAGGTGTTTGAGTTTTCCAAATTGATATAAAATACACTGCCATGTTACCCAAATAAAGGTTGTTTTTTGTTTTATACGTTTTCCCCTCTCCCTGGGAAAAAAAAAATATCCATTACTTTAGTCGTATTCTCAAAAGGTAATGACTTGAAATGAGCAGGGACTCAAACCTGGGAGATACTCGTACTACTATTAATTTACACAGCACATTTTAAGTTCACCATAGTGCTTACTAATCACCCAAATTATTTATTAAAATTTAACTCTCTTTTCCAGTTAATTAAACTTGCACTTGGTAAAGCTATCCAATTTTGGCAGATAAGCAGCTTTTCTATGTGTATGTATATGTGTTAAAGGCTGACTGGATACAATTTTTGTAGCAGTAGAAGTTTTCAAATTCCTCTCACTTCTTAAATACATAGAAACTTCACTTCTTTAATATAGGAAGGCTCTCCCAAGGAAACAATAAGATCTATTACCTCTAAAGGGGTAAATCTTAAATAATTTAGAGAATTGTTATTTTCTTCCTTTATATATCCACATGTTATAGATTAAAAGTACCTTTAAAAAAAACAAACACATAAATATTAAAAGTCTATAGCATGGGTTTTGATCCTCCTAAATAATTTATCCTACTATGAGTAAATGATCTGGGTTTTATCCTAACAACAAAAACATGCAGACCCCTTGTTTCTTCAGCCACTCCCATTTCAGAAATATACTAATTCCAACACAGTGTTTTCCTTTTCTAGGAGAAATTTGCCTTCCTCTCTGTTTTTGGATGCAGGTGCTGTTTTTGGAGTCCACAAGCAGAGGCAGACACATTTTACAGATGTGTAGAGTCTCTGGAACTGCTGATATGATTCTGGAGCTTCAATCACAAAAATATCACACTCCAGTAGGAGTCAATCTGCTCGAGCACCATTCTGTAAGTGGCTTCCTCTGGACATCCAAATTGGAATGGCATTGAAAGTCGATTACAAGTTCTCCTTTTCTTAAGAGGGCTGTGATTTTTTCCCCCTTTTTAAACAGTTTGTATGATATAATTACAGAATATTTTAAACATACCAGAGAAATACAGAAAATAACTTAGCCTTTCATATAACCATCATCTAGATTTGACAGGTGTTAATATTTTGTCACAATTTACTTCAGATTTGTTTAAGAAATCAAACTGTTGGATATCCTAACTCCCACTCCTCATCCTTTCTCCTTTTCTCTCATCTAAGTGGAAATACACAAAATTGTGGTATATCTAATTTATGGACGTACCTGAATGTACTAAAAATGTAAAGGGCTTCTTTTAACTAGGAATTGACAATTACAAGAAAGAATAGATTCATTTACATTTGTGAATCCCATACACTAGAGTCTAGAGCAGGAGTTGGCAAACTTTTTAGGTAAACAGGCAAGTTAGTAAATATTTCAGATCTCTGTTGCAACTGCTCAACTCTGCTTTTGTAGTGGAAAAGCAGCCATGGACAACAGACAAATGAATGAGCATGGCTGTGTTCCCGTATAAATTTATTTACAAAAACAGATGGCAGGCCAGATTTGACCCATAGCCAGTCATTTGCTGACCCCTGCACTAGACAGTCTAGATTGAACCATTTGATTTTATTAAAGATACCTAAAATACAATTATATTTAGAATAAGCTGTAAGTAATTTTCACTGTTGTTTTTATAATAACTTCTCCAAAAGAGATAAAAATTGTTTCCAATATCCATTCCCCCCTTCTTTTACAGTGATACAATTGGTGGTCTGGAATAAAGAGTGATTTCCCCGAAATGATTTGCCCATACTGCTTTGTAATTTGTGGCCATATGACTAAGTTGTACCCAATGAGTTCTCAGTACAACAAATGACAGCATCTGTGAACTTCCCTTAAAAGAAAGCTGGCATACACCCTTTGATACTTTTTCCAATGCTCCCTGCATCCTGCTGCTTGAAATGTGACTGCAATCACTGGAAATCTATCTTAGCTCAAGAGGGCATGAGCCTCACCCTAGGAATGAGAGAGCAATAAACTGGAAGGTCCTTGGGAACATGATAGGAACAGATCCTAGTAGCCGTATCATTCTTCAGATGCCCACCTCAATATACTTTTGATGAGAGAAATAAACTTTAATATTATTAATCATAGTTATTTGAGGTTCATGCAGCCATACCTAATTCCTACTGATCTAACTTTCAGGCCTACTTGGTAGGTGATAGGCCTCTTCAGGTCCAACCAACATTGATACTCTTGTCTAGCAGACTCGCCTCCCTACACTTCCGGATTCTGCATTATTCACTTTTCTCCACCATGGTACCAGCCTAGGGATTGATCATGTTTATTTACTTTAGGAAGTTACACAAAATGTAAAAAGAAGTATCAATCTCCTCTCCACAACTTTTCAAAAACATAGACCTCAAATGCTATATGGACACTTTAGTTCTTTTATTTCCCTAATTAATGCTAATACCTATAGTAGACTAAAATGGTAAAAATTTCAGTGTGCTTTTTCTAAATGCTTGAGCCTATTAACCTGAAGAACAAACTTCCTTTAGCTACATTGTTATGTGTTGTTTCTACACAGACTCTGCTGGAATGGCAATTGATGTTGTTGTTTAGGCTGCCATTGTTGTGGCTGGAAAAAAAAAAAACCAAAAAAACAGATTCCAGACTGGGCAAAACCTGAAAAGAGTTATCCCAATGCACAAAAACCATGTGATCTATACTTTGAACTTCCTATCATATGTCACCCTAAATACAACATCCTGGGTTTGCAATAATTAACTTCATTCCTATTTTTATATAAAACACTTCTACTCATCAGATCAAGATGATGACTGGAGGAGGTAAGTTGCACAGAGAATTACAATCCCAATTTAAATGTAATTTAAAATAGGAGAAAGATAAGCAGATACAATTAATATTTCAAACGTGGAAAAACTACTGGGGAGAAAAGAGCCAGAATGTTAATGTTGCTTATCTCTGACTGGTGAAGTTATAGGTGATTTATTTCTTCCTTTTTATTTCCCAAATATTCTACAACAAACATTTGTTACTTTTGAAAACAGGGGAAAAATGTATAATTCAAGTTCCTGAAAAACTCGATTAAATAAAGAAAACACGTAGAATGAAAAATATGAGGAAAATCAACGTGGCACAACAATTAAGAGCAAATAATAGATCAACAGTTCTCATTTATCCACATTAAAAGAAGACAACAAAGACATAGCTCCCCTAAAGACCAAATGACCCATGTTCAATTTCGCTTTGGTTAGTTTTGGAACACCTGTGCAATTAACCTTCCAATCTTTTCTTCTCTGAGCCTTTGAACCTCAGTTTCCTCCTCTGTGAAAGTATACCCATCGCTCAGAGCTGCTGAGAGGACTGAAAATTGATGTGAAAGCATGTGGATTTCAATTTCTAGCAGATGAATAATCAGTTCCTATCATTGTAATAGCAGATGTTCAATCAATTCATGAAATGCTATGTAAGTGCACACTGGGCATCAGTGCTGTGTGGGAAACAAAGACAAGTGGGAAAGTCTCCCTGCACCCAAGAAGATCACAACTGAGTTAGAGGGATAAGACATATACCCAAATAGACACAATGCAGTGTTCCTCGTAAGAGAAGAACACAGCACAGTGAAGTTCAGGGGAAACGTAAGGAAGGTTTTATGGGCCAGGGTATTCCAGTGTAGAGACATAGAGAAATATTCTGGTAACAGAAATGTAAATTGCGAATTCTAGAGTTGGCTCTCCCAGCAACTATGTGACCCAGGACAGGGTTACAAACCCTTTCTGAGTTTCGGATTCATCATTTTTCCAATTAGGAGGATTTTTCCAGATGATCTCTAAGGTAACTTCTGCTTTTATAACAAACAGTGATATAGTATTTCATGTAAGAACTGACCTAATTTCTTCATAGCTACAGATACATATAAAGATAGTGTATGTGTGATATATAGAATAAGGGCATATATATGTTTAATCCTCATATTAACCTTAAAATACTAATGCAATTATTATCCATCTCATTTTTCTGATTAGGAACTGAAGCTCAGAAAGATAAATCGCTTAAAGCGACATGACTAAGATTCAAATCCTGGGACTCCCCAGTCAGTACAATCTGAGTGAAGCCTTGAAAGATTTTTAGGCTTCTATATGTAATAATGAAAAAAGGAGTACTTTCCAGAATGGAAACTCACCATGTTGCAAAGGCAGAGAAGTAGGTGAGAAAGAGAGCTTTAGGGAGGCAGTATGTGATCCCAGAAAGAGTATGCCCTTGGACCCAAATACAAGAGTTGGAATATTTATTTATTTTGTGGCAATAATAAATTTGCTTCAGTACTCTAAGCTTTAATTATCTATAAATTAAGGATAACAGCATGTACCTTGTAGGGTTAAAATGAAGATCAAGTAAGATCACGTAAAATACTAAACACAGCATCTGACACATAGTGGATAACTGAAGCTATCACTACTAATGGGTGAGTAGCCCGTCTGGCCAAAACATGTCAGGATAGGGTGAGAAATGGACAATGATTGGCAACAGAGGTAGCGAAGATACAACTTGGGAAGACCTTCAATGTCCGGACAGAAAAATTGGATTTTTTAATGGAGTTACTTAAAGTTTTCAAGGAAGGAATTTTGTATGTCTATAGTCAGTATTAAACTTGTATGAGTTTCATGAGCACTCACGTGGTGGGTCAGGAGGAAGAAGGTACTGAGAGAGGATCCCGGGCTAAATAATATGGATGTATGGAAAATAATCCAAATTCATTTACGAGGACACTGACTCTCACCTTCCAGTTTACAGGACTGTTGAATTTTCTGGATAAAAAGATACATTATTATATTCTGGAAGTGTCGATTTCTTAAAGGCTGAAATTATAAAAAGGAATTTTTAAATAGGAAATGATTGAACTGCCTTTATTCATTTATCATTTAAAGGTCAATGTCAAATCTATGACTTCTCATTTTGAGCAAATAAGGATGTGTCCAGGAAAAAAAAAAGACAGGGAAAAAAAATAAACAACCCGTAAACTATATAAAAAGAAAGTGGTCTGAATTCAACCTAGCTGGACGGTCACAAGTTGGGAATGAATGTGGAGTCAGGCAATTCCACCCATAAAATAATCAACATGTTTATTGAATATGAGCTATATGCCTCACACTTTGCTAAAGGCATCGCATGCTTTATTTTGATTAACCCCACATCACAGACAAAGCTAAGTATTTTATTTATCACCATTTTTCAAATGAGAAAACTGAGGCTCAGAAATAGTAATTGGTCAAGTATAGAGAGATGTTAAATAGTTTGAACCGGGATTGAAAACCAATCTTTGGTGCTTTGTTATTTAGTGCAAACTGGTAACACCACTCTCAGCACCACCTCTACCCACATCTTGACCACCACTGCCATTATCATGACCACTAGTAATACTGCCATCACCATTATGGCTACCACAACGACCTCCTCCTACGTTATTACTACTGTAATGGCTATCACTGATACACCCACAACCACCATCACCACCGCTAATGCTAACCACCTTCATCACCAGTATTCTCTTCTTCTCTAAGGAAGACTGGTTTCTCTAAACCAAATATCCTTCCAGGTAAAAATAATTTATATTCATAACCTCCCCTAAGAGTAAGCTTCTTTCCTAAATTTCTCCTGCATGAGGGGCATGTCCTCATCAACAACTCTCCCTTCCCAGGACAACTGTCTTATAAATACTTGGCTACGATATTTTGAGATCAAGAAGACAGAATTAATCCTATTTCCAAAGCCAGTTGGTAATGTATCTTATAGATGAAGAATATTTCTAATTTTTAAGAGAATAAGTTTATAAGATGAAGGGCATATTTAAGGGAAATTATTCTAAAGCCTTTCTACTCAAAGGACGATCCATAAGCCAGCATCATGGGCATGGGAGCATGTTAGAAAGGCAGAGTCTCAGGCCCTTGATCTGATCAATCAGAATCTGCATTTAAACAAGAGCCCCAAGTGATCTGGAACACGTTAAAATTTGAGAACCCCTGCCCTAAATCCCTTTAATAAAATCTCTCATTCTGCATAGAACAGTGGGCGATTTTTATTTGTCCATTTTTCTGAAGTGCTCACTCGGACTCATGAGGAACATAAAAACATTTACTTTTAAATAACAGTATACAGCTGTTTTCATAAAGCTCAGAACCGAGCTGGCTGATCACTGAGTTATGGAAATGAAAACATTATTCTTTCTTAGAAAGGGGAAGGCAGGCTTCTCTAAGAGGAGAGATTTTGAGTATATGGGAAGGCAGTATCAGAAAAGGGTTAAAAAACAAGGTAAAATATGAACAGTCGTTTGAAAGAAACAATAACATAGAGAAAACATTCTTTAAATAGAACAGAAATACAGAGGACATGGGAAAATGCTGCTCCCCTTTGAAGTAGAGAAGGGAAAGCTGGTAAAACCTGACACTAAAGTGGCAGAGGCTGTTAATGAGGTTCTAAAGATGCGTTTTTCACTCCCGCCCCGCTGTATCTAGTGATCTATAATCAAATTAGTACTCTGTAGTCAATTTTTAAGAACAACCACCTCGGCGACTAGGTTAGCTTAAGAATCACCCCAGGGATGAAATACCTGATCTCATAACCCCTTCGTCTGTGTTAATCCTTGCTCCTGGTCATGCTCTTTCTCTTTATGCTGAAACTCTCTTTTATCTTTCTAGTTTCCACCTTTGAAACATGTGTGCACCCTTGTTACCATCTTCCTCGCTGAATAACATATGCAACTAAAATCGATTTTTGAAGTTTGTATAGGTGCCTACCATGGGCCTCTCCTTCAGTGAATCAGAATTTTAGGAAATTAGAGAGGCCTACCTGACGTACAGCGGTCCATCGGATTCTTCATCCCGCAGAAAGCGGTGTCTCCTTGGTCTACCCGCGTCTTCTCTGGCCACCCAGGATTGGTGCTGGTGGTGCAGCCGATTCCAAATTCTATAAAAACATTGTCGTGTGTTTAGGGCCTCAACTTCAGCAACTGGGTCAATTGTCTCTCTCCCTATTTTTATTTCGTCTTTAAATATCTTTTTCTCAGTGTTTTATCCTGATTTCATTTCATTTCTACCCTTTACGAGCCCTGGTCATGCAAATTATCATCAAAATAACATTTTTGCTTAAACTGTGAACTGGAAAGAATCTGTTATAAATGGTTAAACACAATAACCAAAGAGAAGTTGTGTGGACAATATATTCTACTGTTACATGATTTCATTCATGTATATTTACCATGTAATTTAAAATGTCACCTCTTATTTTATCCTAAGAAAGGAAAATTCTATTTCCAGGGCATGTAAAGCTCCATGTTTCTAACTCTTGCCCACCCACACCAGAATCTGCTAGTGCCAGAGTATTAGATTTCAGAGAGATGATACCTAGTAAAAACAAATCTCTTCCCAGGCAGAATTAATCCCCTCTCTTCTGAGCTCCCAGGGCACTGGAACATACTTCTGTTGCAGATCTTTGATTATTAATTGTTTAAATGGTTTGACTCCTCTATTAGACTATACTGTGCCTAGAAGGCAAAAATCCACCATAATTCAGATGGCTAGGTATTCAGCCTGTCGTTGGCTTAAACAGAAATAATTTGTTGAAAGATTTTTGGGGCTGTCATTTAAAAATATGTGAATCTGTACAGAATTGGCTATTAAAATAATCTTATGCCTCACTATTTTTAATTGATAAACATATATATCTGCGCTGAGTACTGAATCAAGGCTAGTCAAATATATATTAGTATGTATATAATTAGTATATATGCTACCTGCGTTAGAATCATTTTATAGAATCAAGTCATTTAACCGATTGAACATCAGTCTCTGCATCTGTACAACAGGGATAATAACAATACCTATTTCACAAAATTACAATGAGATAATGCTTTAAAATGATTAATACAATGTTTAGCATATAGTAGGTAGTACGTGTTAAATAAATCAATAAAGCTATTGATTTTTAATCAGAAAGTGGAAATCTAAAAATGGTAGATATTAAATACAAGTCAAACTTTCCTTTTGTTCTGAGACAAGTTGCATATTGTCTTGTATTTTAGCACTCTGCTAACATACCCTGAGACAATCCAAGCCAAAAGTCTACTGCTATGTGCCGATCCTCTCCTAATTTAACTTCATATGGACCAGCCCCCAAAGTACTAAAATTACCACTACCTATCCTACTTAGTGCAACCCAAAACGTCCCATGTCTCAGATTCCTGATCACAGGCTAAATATGACTATATTACAGAGAGCACTAGACAAAGGCATACACACACACACACACACACACACACACACACACACACACACACACAATTACAAAAAAGAGTACATTCCAGACCCCAGTAGTATTTATTTTCATTTAATTGGAGGGGTGTGTGAAAGAGCACTGTATGAGAATTTTACAAGGGAGCTCAGAATGACTAGCTCCTTCTCACTCGCGCTGCAGCTCAGGGAAGGCTTTCTCTGAAAATTCTAGGGCATCACTAACCCATCCCTGCCTCTCAATCCTCTGTCTGTGACCTGTATAACATTGTCAGTATCTGAAACCAACAACTTATCCTTATTTTGTTTATTATCTATTTCCATCCTGCAACTAGAATGTAAACTTTTAAAAAACTCAATTATTCATTATTTATTAAGTAAATTAATGAATGGATATATGCATTGAGACACTTCTGCAGTTTTTCTCCTGGCTCCTGAGCTTGCCTTTAGAATTCTCTGCAGAAGCTAGAAAATATCTGGATATTTCCTAGCTTCATCACAGATGGAACAGTTAGTGTCCATTGCTACTACTGAATGCTGTATGTCCCTGCCACCCCCTCCTACCTGGAGTTATTGATTCATAAAGTTAACAGTTAAGCCAAGTGAAGTTTATATAAGTACAATCTAGAAACACACTTCCTAGTTTAAGCAGAATTTTTTTTTCCCCTACCAGGAGACATATTCTGTAGAGAAACACAACTGTGTTACACCTT
The DNA here is from genome assembly GCA_002007465.1 of Ailurus styani. Taxonomy (NCBI): domain Eukaryota; kingdom Metazoa; phylum Chordata; class Mammalia; order Carnivora; family Ailuridae; genus Ailurus; species Ailurus styani. The sequence continues at coordinate 185,147 of LNAC01001234.1, read as the reverse complement.
TGAAAGATGAAAAGGGAAGAGAGACTTACAAGAGCATCAGCAACTCTTTCTGGAAAAGAGGCGGAAAATCGAAGCAGGAGACTACTCTCAAGAGAGCTTGATCTATCTGGGGGAAGTTCAAATGGTTTCAAAAGGAAAATATTTATTATTCACCAAGGTAAATTATTATTCTCTCTGTCAGGGTGAGGTCTGTAAATCTGTGAAGGGTAATATATAAAAGATAATCACCAGCTGTTGTCTATTTGGAAAGAGGCTACAAGAGGAAGAAACCAATGCCCTGAAACAGATTGTGGGTTCCTTGAGAGTAGGGGCTGCAGTTTACATATATTTTTGGGTCTCCAATGAAAGACGACTCCAAGGTGTTGTGACATCAGATAATAATTAAGCATGCATTAAATTGCCTTTATATACATGTGAGGGATTGGGCTGTATTTCAATCCAAGGAAAAATTCCTGATTAGGGAGTTATCTAAAGCTAGAAATCAGATTCCTGAGAGAGGCCAGAAATTTATTCTCTGAGTTTCTTTTCAAAAGAGGAGAAACTCCTAATTCAGTTATCCTGATAAGTGATTTCCCCCCAAATATAACAAAATGGATACATTTTTCTATACATGACTTTTCTCCATCCCTCTAAAATATAATCTCCCCACATTAACCATATTTAACAAGAACAAATTGTAGTAAAGTTAGTTTTTAACAAAAAGGGCCATTTTTCTTCTACTCATTGCAATTTAAAAACATCACGATTTTATAGAAATGTCACTGGATTCAATAAACATAAATGGCACTAAAGTGATATGATCTGAACCCTGGCTTTGCAGATGAGCAACCCTTGTTTTGGAGAGACAGAGTTGACAGGTCACACAACCTTTCTACAGTTAGTGGGAGGACTTCACTTCCTCAGCAATGAGAATGAAGAGTTAGAGAACTGAAGTGGAGTTTGCATCCAAAGGCTGTTCTTTAGTATCCGAACATGAAATACAAGATCTACAACAGGATCCTCCCTAAATTAATATCTGCCAAAAGGGGGAAAAATTAAAAAGAAGAGGGACAGAAGGGGCCAAGTCTCAATAAGAAAGAGAATTTTAAAGTCCTAAGTGATCAGTGAAAAAACCAGAAATGGGTGTTAACCACATTTTAAGATGCTTATTCCCTGAATGTCCCTTTAATGAACTAAATTCATTTAGAGGTTTATCTGCAAATATAGGGTATTCTATTTGAAGAGTGGTTTATTATAACTGAGAATCTGAAGATACTTTTGATTGTGAGTCAGAGAAATATACTCTACTTTGCATGTCTGTACACATATAAATATTTAGCACAAAACCAAGTTTCAAGAAACTGCTCACACCTGTCACTGGAGATAAACTCTATTATTTTCTATTCCACTTCATTTTTAAAATATAGCTCGTGCTCACCATGTTGATATCAGAACCCATGAATAGGTCTCAGGGCATTTCTAAAAATGCTAATTACTCTTACTAGACCATCCCCAGGTTAACATTCACCCTCCAAGGATCTACAATAGTGTTCCTAGATAGAAAATATTTTGATAGTGTTAAGACAGTAGTAGAGTTAAATCTCTGTAAATCCCAAGTGCTTCTAACAGGTGTAGACCCTTTTGGTGTCAATAAATGTCTGATGCTGATAAAGTTAATTCTGTCTTCTCGAAAGACAGGAGGGTCTCATATTTTTTTAAGATTTTTTTATCTATTTATTTTACAGAGAGAGAGAGTACAAGCAGGTGGAGTAGCAGGGAGAGGGAGAAGCAGGCCCCCCGCTGAGCAAGGACCCCCCCCCATGCAGGGCTTGACCCCAATGTCCTGGGATCATGACCTGAGCTGAAGGCAGTCGTTTAACCAACTGAGCCACCCAGGCGCCCCAGAAGCGTCTCATCTTTAATCCTACTTGTACCATGTCACCTTCCCTGAAATCTCCTGCATATAGAAAAACTCTCCTTTTCCTCCTCACGTTATCTCTAATAAAATTAGCACTTCCATCAGTCTAGGTCATGGATGCTTATACAACATCCAGTTTAGGGTTTATAACATACTTATGCCGCTTTTCTCACTGATTTTCAGACTTCGTCTCTGAGTAATGGTTGAGGGCTCTGTCCCACACACCTTCACTCGCTTTACCAAACCAAGCCCATCTTGTTCTCGGAATACTGATTGTCAGTCAGTGATGTAGGATGCCCTAGGATTAACGTCCAACAGAAAAATCTCTGTGCTTGCTCTGTCACACAATGCAGAGGACAGCAGCCCCTCCACTCGGCAAAAATCTCTCTGATTCAATGTTATTTCCATGATTTGGGTTACAATGAGGAAATTCTCAATGGTTGGCCCCCAGCAATTGAACACAGTAGATACACAAACAACTTTAGTAATTTTCTGCTTGTTTGCAAGAAATAAAAAGGGTAATGAATGTTCTGAAAGAGAATTCTTAAGGGAGGGCATGGTCAGGTGTAGGCTGGTTAGTAGCAGTTGGGATGCAGGAATTTACTGAACCCAGGACAGATGTCAAAGCACAGAATGAATGTTCTTATCTAAATCCTGAGTTCAGAAGGTTTCTTGTGTTTTATTTTGTGTCACTGTGCATGTGTGTGTGTTTTTGCAAGATACTTCTCCCATTGCCTGGGTTCCTTTCCTGGTCCCATTTTTTTACTGCTAACATTCCCATTTAGATAACAAGAATGAAGGGACTGTAGAATATTCCCCTGCAGTGGGGCTGTGCTGTAGGGTTTGAATACATGGTGAGTCACGCACAGCCCTCTGGGTCACCAGACTGGAGGTGGCAGGGAAGAAAGGGGGGGGTGCTTTGGAGGGAAGAGAGAGCCTGGAAAAACAAAACCCCTGGAAGGTCTAGTGAGAGAGCTGTCCTGCCCCAAACTCTGTCTTCTATTGGGTCCCCTGAAACCCCCATACACAAAAAGTGGGGTCCTTGAAGTCCCCCCCACCACCGGGATGCAGAGTGGAAGCTCAAACTAGGACAGAGACACACACACACCTTTTGCCTATAGTGACTAACCTCTCCAGGGAAGGGACCGGACAACGGATGGGTGCAGGCTGCAGTCCCATTCACAGAGCACCTCTGTCTCCTGAGTGCTTAGGAGAAACTCGGACTACCAGGAAAAGTGTGCTGTATTGCCGTCTGGCTTTCTTCCCGTCCTATTATGTTGTTGTTACCATCACTTCTTTTGCCGAGCACCTGGTCACCCGGATGGTGTACGGCCACCTTGCAGTCCCTTGCAGTCCCGGGACGCGCGAGATGCCGCTTTCTTAGCCCAACACCCCTCAACAGAGTTAGGGGGAAAGTGTCCGCTGCTGCCTTGCTCTATCCAGAGGTGGGCTAAAGGATGTTAAGGGCTGTGCGTCCTTGGAACCAACTTGCCCGCCTCCCCGGGCGCTCCAACCAGCCCGGTTTGCGCCTCGCCTGGAATCGGATTGTCCTGGGTTCCTCCTGGCATCCAGGGCTTTAGGAGGGAAGAGAGAGGAGTCGCAGTCCCCAGGACCAAGTCTGGCACGCCAGACCCCCGTCTTCCAGCGCCGTCCTCACTGCGCTCACTCACCCTAGGTTACTGTGCCCACCATCAGTCCCCTGTGCGGAGGGCGCTGTTCCCCCAAATGCAGCCTGCGCCCCCAGCTCCGGACAGCTCTCCAACTCCGAACGCTCTGCCAGGCTTTGCCGGACCCCCGTGGTTCCTCTTCTTACCTCCTGTCTCCCGGCTCCTTTTCTTGCCACCTCTCCGCACCCCAGCTCCTGGCCAAGCGTTTTCCCACCCATCCTCATCCCACTTTCACCACCTCGCCCACTACCGACCCTCTCTCCTCAGGCTCTCAGGTGGTGCTGTCCCCCCCGCCCCCCGAGTAGTGGCTGAAGGAGCCAGGGCGGCACGGTTTCTGGGTGTGGGTTCTTTTGGAAACTCACCTCCCTCCGGAATTTGCATCCTCCGGGGAAGGGACAGGGCTCCTAGAAAGCTGCCTCCGGGGACTGGCTACGAATCTCCCCTCCCAGACTGTCGCCCACCCCTCACCCAATCCTCCCTGCCCAAGGTCTAACTCGAGTCTCTCTCGCGCTCCCCGTGTTTACGCCGCGTTTTAGTCTCCGGGACTCGTGGGGTGAGCCCCAGCCGGGACCCGAGCAGGGCAGCTGCCGCGGGCGCAGCCCCACGTGGGCCGGGGCTAGAGGGGCCGG
>LNAC01001234.1:56531-180595 GCA_002007465.1 Ailurus styani | reverse complement strand
CGCTCATCAATTCCGCTGCCACCTCCTCTGCAGCCTGGCGGGGAGGCGGCCGGGGGTGGGGCGGGAGCGCGGGCGAGGATTAAGACTCTTAAGTCAGGAGAAGTTTGCGCACAGCTCACAGCTGGGCGAGGGAAGGAAGGCGCCCGGAAGGTGAGCCTTCTGGACTTTGGGGAGGTGGAAGTAAGGCATGGGGGAAAGGCAGTTACCTTTTAGCCTATAATACAAGCTGGGTCTAGGTTTGAACCATCACTTAAAGCAGAAGTAAAGTGTCAGGCAATCGGGAGGGGGCCAGGAGAAGGAGGGCTCTGGACTAACGCAGTTTGCTCTCACGTCAAACTAGGAAAGCCAGCCCCCCAGACACTGGGTGGGCTGCGCCGCGCGGCTCGCGGACCTTCCGGGGTTGGAGAGGTGCGCGCAGCCTGCACCTCACCCTGCGGCTGACATCTCCTGCTCAGGAGATGGGCGCTACAGCTTGAGTTCCTGAGTCCCAGGAGCCACCACCGGCGAATGTCCTTCGCTTCTACTGAGCTGTGCCCAGCCGCCCTGTGAGACTGTTCCAGGTAAGGAGGGTCTGGGAATGAACGGAACTCAAAGCTTTGGGATGTTCCCCGGGAATGGCGAACAGTGGAGGGGCACAAGGTACCTTGTTTTTTATTGCAAAACTGCAGTGTGATTGTGGGGCTTGAGGTTCAGATGCAGGGTCGGCTTAGTCTCAGTCGCCTCACTTTACCCTTGATTAGAGAAAAGCTAGTTGTCCTGGGAAGGTGCTACAACTTAGGATTTCCTATTGAAGACTCTGATTTGTGTGTGTGTGTGTGTGTGTGTGTGTGTGTGTGTGTGTGTGTGTGTGTGTGACTTTTTCTGTGTTACTAATATCAATTTTCTCTCAAAAGTTTTATTTTCCAACTTACTGGGTATGAAAATTACGGGGCTGAGAGTTGTGGATTTTTTCCAAGAGGTGTTTATTGGCTAACAAACAGATAATATCGGCATCTATGTGATGTGTCATGGTTGTTCTGGATATTGGAAATGAGTAGTACAGTGGTGAATGGCGTTGCTTGTTAAGTCATGTTTTACAGAGAATTATTTTCCAACAATCGTTTATGCATAGCAGCCATTCTTCACACCTATTAGGAAAAATATGTTGTGTGCGTAGTTTCCAAAAGGGTACTCTTTTTTCATGATGCTCTTTCCAAGCCTGGGTGAAAGACATCAAGAAAAGCTCTAACAAATTAATTCTTCCCAAAACAGTCATTTTCCTTGAGGTGCAAGGAAATCCAATGAAAGTCAAAAATCAAGAATCCAGTTAGATTTTTAACCCATTATTCAGGCTTTCCTTTGCAAATTTACCTAAGAAAAGTTCTATCTGAAAGCTTTACCTAGCATTGTATGGTACATACAAGATCAGAAGTCAGGGTTCCATTTGCCGACCTTCTGAAGACCCCCAACAATTTGGTGACTCTAGTTAGCCTAAACCAAGACATCTATTCAAGACTATTTGTTGAAAATTATTGGGTGATGGAAAGTGAAATGTTCAAAAGCAATCAAAGTGTGACCATGCATTTACTGAAACTAATCTTGAAACAGCAGAGTGTCCAAGTTTGAGTATGTCTTAAATGATAAGAGAAAGCAAGTATTTTATACATTTGAGTCACTTTGGCTTACCAGTAAAGACAAAGTAGGAATGCTTTTTAGTATTGTGGGATTTATAATAGCATGTTGCTAGCCTACTATGTGTTCACTTAAAGAATTCAGCTTTTAAAAGTGGAAATTGCTGGTTTTCTACATGAGCATCATGAAGGGAACTAAGGTGATTGGGTTTGCAAACATCTTTGCAGTTTAAGTCAGTATTTTCAGTGGGCACTCATTTCTACTCAATATTTTAACATAGCTGAAAACATCCGTCAGCTGGGATTTGTTTTGGTTCAATGCCTCTAATCTACAGTTAATTTTAGGAACTATAGCCACAAGAATAATATTCAGTCATATTGTAAAATGCTCTAAGATTATTTATTGACCATACCAATACACTGAGTAAACATGAAATCCTTATTATAACTTATTCACAAGAACACATAAATAATCTTAGAGTTGTATTGTTTTCACGATGCTTGGAGTGGAAGAAAATTAGCTGATATAAATACGGCTTCTGTTTCCCACTTTGTTATGTTTCTGAATTCCAGATAATGAATGATGATGGATGGATAAAGGTAGCATTTGCTTCAGTCAGTTAAAAAGATGGAGCTAAATCTTAGCATAGTAGTGTTGTGGCAACTCTGTTCTTGGTGAACTTCTTAGAGTCTTTAAATGTTGACATGAATGAAGATATTATCTACTGTTGGTTTTTATTACTGTAAAAATAAATTGGAAATAGGTGACGTGATATTTTCAATGATAACCTAAACCAGTGTTCTCAACTCAGGCTGCAAATTAGAATCAATGGGAGAGCTTTCAAAAAAATAATACGTCAATCCAGACCCTTCCCCAAACCAATTAAATCAGAATATCTAAGGAAAGGGGTCCATATATTTATTTTTATTTTTGTTTACATGATTTAATGTGCAGCCATGATTTGGAACCACTGATTGAGATGATTCCCATCAGACTTGGCAGAGCCCGTTAATTTTGGGGGGTCTCGGTGAAAATAAATGCCATATGTTCTACTGTCGTTCTAATCTTTTTTCTTTAAAAAATATATCTAATTTGATTTCCCAATTAGAAGAAAAAGAGGGTTTTTTTTTTTTCCCCTGATGGTAGATGTTTAAACCATAATAGCTTCCGGGAAAAACATTTTTTTTTTCCTCCAGAAAGCAAGCTATTGAGTTTGAAGCTTACCTGACCATCCAGAAAATGCTTTTGTAAATTAGCTCTAGCTTTAAGAGATGTTGGAAGTAATGCTTTATGAAACATAGAATTTGATTTCATTTTTTCTAAAGCCCGAATGATGTGTAATGTGCAAATATGTACCCTTTTGAAGGACAGAAGGAGGAGAATATACCATTCTCTTTGGCGCGCCAACTAATATACCCTGGGTGCCAACTGTGTTCTAGCATTTTCACATAACTTATTTTAAGGCTCACAATATCTTTGTGAGGTACCAGCTATTATTCTGACTTTACATGAGGAAATTAAGGACCCATTAGGTTAATGAACTTGCTCAAAGCCACAAACCAAATAAATTTAGCATGTATGCAAACCCAGGTCTTCTTATTCTAAGTTCAATACTGTTATAAAATATATATTTATATACATTTTTTTAAAATTTAAAGACACCATTTTTTAAAAAGCAATATGGCTAAGAGCACAGATTCTAGAATGGGTCTGCTTGTGTTTTCAGTCTGGCTTCATCATTTTCTAAGAAGCTGTATGATATGGGGCAAGTAATCTAACCTGCCCGTGCCTTAATTTCCTTTGTAAAAAGAGGGTTCTCTAATGAGAATTAAATGAGTTAATATTTGTAAGTCACTGTGGGTAGGTTCCTGGTGCATAGTAAGTTCTATGTGTTATATTTTTTAAAATGTCATTCATTAAAAAATATTTTTGATTGTTTATGATATGCCAAGCATTACATTAAGCCTGAAGATAACATAAACAAATAAGTCATGCCCCTATACTCAAGGATTCTGTGTCTAACAGAGAATGACCAATACATAAATAATTGTTCCACTCTGGTGTGAGATTTTCTTCCAGTTTAATTGTAATCAAAAGCAATTATTTTGTGTGACGACTGTATGCTTTTCAATGTTAATATGATCTTTCAGGGCTCCATATAATGAGTATTATGAAACCAATTGATGATATGTTGTACTGTCACAATGGTATTCGTTTGTTTTCAATCCTATCAAAACACAGGAACCAATATTAATTAACATCTATTTCCAGCGTTGCTTTATCAGTTTAGAAAACTGGTAATACGGAAAGGTTTGGGGTCTCTAAAATTTTATTTTAAGATTTAGAGGCAATTTAGAGAATCATTTAGAGGCAAGGAATTGGTAGAAAATGTCCTCAGAACCTATTCTCAACACCTCGAAGTGCCATTTTCATGAATTGGTTTTCCAAAAAGAATGTTATCTGACTGGAATGTAGTTTGGGGTTCTTGGGGTATTTTTTGTTCTGTCTCGGAAAATCATTTTAGGGTAGGAAATGTTGATCAAGGAGTTCAGTGAAAGGTCCCTAACACCGGGCTGGCTCGGCAAGAGTATCTCATTGGAGCTGGCTATGCTTCTACCACTGTGCCTGCCGCTCCGTGTCCCTGCCCCGTGTCGCATGACAGCTCCAGGGCACCACCTATGAATACCTGAGGTCTAAGAGTCTGTCTTTGGTCAAATGAAAAGCCTCTCTTTATTAAAAATAGTATATAAATTGGTATTCTTTGTAAAAGAAGAAGACAGTACTCTAAACCTAAGGAGCTATTTCTCAAAGAAATAAAGTACCTAGCTCGGTGAAATAGTTTCTGTTTTTGCAATCAATATTTAACCATTCTATCTCATTGCAATTTCTGTTTGCAAATGTATGTCTTTCTTCTCCCTTATCAAGTCTCAAGGCTATTCCCAATTTTTCCAGTAAATGCTCTGTTTTTCTTCCTCCTACTTTCACTGCCATCCCTTTATTTTGAGCTTTTCTTATTATTTTTAACAAAATAATAAAATATCCTCCTAACATTTGGTCACATTCAGCCTCTGTGATGCATTCAGTGTTATACAACACAGTTGGGCTTATTTTATGTTCTAAGCTCCCATTTTGTCACCCTTGATTCATAATTATTCAGTAACTGCTAAGGGACCGTAAGACTTAGATCCCCTCTTTAGCCTGGCATTTAAGATGTTTCATGATACAATTCCATTTTATCTTTCCCATCCAAGTCAAGTGGGAAACCACAACAACTCCCTGATTCCAGTTCTGAAGCCGTAATGACGTTGTAAAAATTGACTCCAAGTTTGGAGTCCATCCTTCACTTTCAACCCTTGTGTCCTTGCCTGTCAACCTCAGTTTGTATTCTATTGCCTCAAAATTGAGGTGGGTAGTGGGGGGAGCCCTTTCCATCTGTGGTTCAGTGGTGAAGCTGCGTTGCTTTGATTTTTGCTTCTTCCCACAGCCCTAGTCCCTCTCCCTGCCTTCTAGTCTGCTAGCTCAAAATTCAGCATTTCAAATATTACCTTCCTCCATCCTGCAAAATGTCTTACTCATTCTCCGTAATATATCCAACAAACTTCCATCCTTAGAGCTTTGTTCGTATTTTTAAGCTCAGTACATATTTACTGAATGCTTATTCTGTCCTAGTCAGGGGTTATTGTGACAGGTTACAGTTCCTGCTTCCAGGGGACTGCAGGACACAGACCAAGAGACAGTTACACAACCATCTGGTAAGTATTCCAATAAAGAAATGTCATGAATGTTCTGGAACCCGGGAGGAACAGCATCCAGCGGGGCATCCGGGAAGCTTTCTGAGGGAGGTGACCCTACAGGGGACATGATTCGGCATTGATATGACAAGGCAGAATGAGCCGAATAAGGAGGGGAAGAGATGAAGTGTGTTAGAAGCAGGACATGAGACTAAAAAGTCCTGATGTTTGAGACAACATGGTGATTGGGAAAACCGTGGGCATTTGGGCGCTTGCTGGTGAGAGAGCAGGGCACGGGTCACCAAGAGGCTTGCGAGCCTGTCTTGCTAAATGATTTGCATTTTATCATAAAGACAGTGGGGCTTCTTGAAGGAGTTAAAGTAGGGGACTGAAATAATCAGATCTGCGGTTCTGGTAGATGACGGCGGCAGGAAGACAGGAGGGATATTAGATTGAAAGAGCAATGGATACAAATTAACTGGAAGCCCGGAGCTTTATTGCACTAACAGAGGGGAGAAACAGTTCAGGTCACCTAACTGGGTGGAAGGGGAGATAGGAAAGGAAAGAAAACAATCAGGGGATTATTTTAGGGATAGCTTGGGTAGAAGTGGGTCGGTCAATGGTAGAAATTGGAGGTGGCATGGATGAGGGAAATAGCTGATAGTATGATAAGTCTAGGTTTCCTTCACAAATAACAGAAGAGATGGACATCATGCACATCGTCCGGACAAGGAATATTTTAGGGACGGAAGGTAAAGAATTTAGTTTGGGATGTAGTGCATTCAACTTATTCATGTGACGATGTCCAGTAAAAGTAGATACAGAAATTTGTGGCTGGAGACAGAATTTTGTATTAAAGATATGGATTTGGGAGGCATACTTCTGTCTCTCTCTCTTTCAGCCGATGGTAAAAGAATGGAGGATTTCACCCTTGGAGAAGTAAAAACTGAAAAGAAAGAAAAAGGAAGTGAAAAAAAAAAAGAGCCAGAAAAAATTTTAAAAAAGAAAAACGTCTAAGACAGAATCCCGGGAACACCAGTTTTTGTTTTTCTTTTGTTTTTTTAAGGGACAAGGGTCTGCAAAAAAGATGGAGATAAAAGGCTAGATGAAAGGAAGAAACAGAGGAGCAAGTGGTTTTGCAGAAGCCAACGGGAAAAAAGTGGGCACCTAAGCAGGAGGTCACAAGTAAATCAAGTGGGATAAGAAGTGAGAGATCGCAGTTGGATTGAATTAAGAGCGATTTCAGTAGTGGGTTGAGGAATAAAGGAGGAGAGAGGAAACGGAGACACAGAGTGTCCACAATAATTTCAGTCATTCTGACACGAACTCTTTACTTTATCTCCCTTCTTTGAAATTTTACAGTCCGCTAGAGCTTAACTTAAATGCTGCTTCCTTCTTTTAGCCTTACCTGGATGGTCAGTGACCCCCCCAGGCAAGATGTAATATCACATCCTGATACCTCTTTCCTTAGAGCTTCTAGAGGTACCGTGCACGCACACCTCTGTGCGTGTGCGCGCGTGTGTGTATGCAGTATTCTTCCCTTTTGTCCTTCGTTCCCTGAAGTAAACTCTCTTAATCTCTTTATCATAATAGTGTATTGGGGGGAAAGATGGGTTTCATAAACCCCTACCTTCTGGGATTACAATTTAGAAATCCCAGTATTTCAGCATCCAAATATTTCTTAGAATGTTTGTTCACCCAGAAGTTTCATGGGTGAGTTTTTCAGGGAAAAATATCACCTTTTTTTTTTTTTAAAGATTTTATTTTATTTATTTGACACAGAGAGAGAGATTACAAGTAGGCAGAGAGGCAGGCAGAGAGGCAGGGAGAGGAGGAAGCAGGCTCCCTGCTGAGCAGAGAGCCCGATGTGGGCCTCGATCCCAGGACTCTGAGATCATGACCTGAGCCGAAAGCAGAGGCTTTAACCCACTGAGCCACCCAGGCGCCCGAAAAATATCACCTTTGAATCAGAAATTATACCATTTTATGCTTGTCTTCCGGTACTTTATTCTCCCTTTTCTGGTGTGGAGATCTGTTAATTTTTATTTCCTTACTAGATTAAAAAGTACAGTCACCCTTTTATGCCGTATGCCGCAGCGCATAGAGGAGACTTTCTTTTCTCTTAGTGAAATGAGTTAAACTTACCTAAATGTTGCCCTAGATATGGTGCTTTTTTTTCCCTGAAATTATTTTTGTTACATTAAGCCTTAAGTGTTTCCTCTTCTAAGGTATCAACTAGCTGTTAATACAGAGATTTTAGCCCCTTCTTTCTGGCATCCTCCAAATCAGTAAACCATCCACACTTCTCACCCTGGGAACTATTATTTCTGGCTTGAGTCAGTGTTGACTTGAAGAGCCAACTCTGTTTTCTTCAGCGAGCCTTACCTAGATGGTCAGTGACCACCTCCCAGGTCACCGCCCCGGGCCAGATGTAATATCACATATTACATTAAATTAAATATCACATATTACACTAAAACATAGCTTACATATTCAGAACATTGCATTCATCTTAAGCATGCAGGAATGGGGCGCCTGGGTGGCTCAGTGGGTTAAAGCCTCTGCTTTCGGCTCAGGTCATGATCTCAGGGTCCTGGGATCGAGGCCCGCATCGGGCTCCCTGCTCAGCGGGGAGCCTGCTTCCCCANCCCTGCCTGCCTCTCTGCCTCCTGTGATCTCTCTCCCTCTGTGAAATAAATAAATAAAATCTTTAAAAAAAAAAAAAGCATGCAGAAATGTTTCCCAGCTGCCCCCCATACACTTTCTTAGATGCAAAGTATATACCTCTATGCCTCCCGTGCCTCTCACACTAGGCTGAAGCTAGTTAGCTAGTATTTACACCTCTGTAGGCAGGGGGGAAAAACATGGGACTTGCCTTCTCATGCTCCCAGTATGGACCAAAGCCCTGGAAGCAATTAATCCTAAATTGTTTGAATAACTAATCGTCAGTAAATTAGTGTCTCCAAGACTTTAGGAATACCACTAAAATAATAACAAAAACAGCTACAGGTCACTGAGCCCGACTGTGTGCTGGATACAGTGATGCTTAGTCATTATCATGACAATCATACAGGGACTTATCCAGCCCATCTCATGAGGAGAGAGACTCAGAAAGCTAACATAACGCACCCACGTTCATGCATCTCTGAAACACCAGGGCTCGAATTCAAACGTAAGTTTACCCAATGCCAAAAGATTGTGCTCCACTACTGCAGCCAAATAACATTTTGATGGTGATTGAGAGATATTTGTATTATAATTTTTATTTATTAATTGTCTTGAATGATCAGAGCCTTCAATAACAGAATTAGGAGCCCCTCTCCATGGACTTTTAAGTCACTCTCTCTGGAGGTTTTCAGCTCAGCTTTCCAACCCAGTTGGGCTGCAGGAGCTGTGGTTGTAACCGTGACCACCACGACCTGGCCTTTTGGGATACCCTGTGGTAGTCCAGGCTCCTGCTCTGTAGCAAGGGGACGTTCCAGACGACTACACACATGTGCTAGAACTTCCGGCACCACATAAAAAAGCAAAAAGTGATATAGTTCTAGGAGTTTAGGCTTTTTCACCTGACCTCCAACCTAGTTCAGTAAGTACCCATTGAATTAATTTATTATAAACACAAAAGAATTTGGTGTCTTCCAAATATGAAAGCTATATTTATCCTTTCCTGGAGCCCAAAAGTAACAGCACTTATTGCAGGACTACCATAGGAGGAAAAAAAAAAGGCTCTTTGGTATTAATTGTTAAAGGAAAGCTCTGCTGTTTGAGGAAATTTCCTCTCTAGCGGGGTATTCATAAAGTCAACTGGGGCAGCAAGGGAAAAAGGAAAGGCAAATTGCCCTGCTGCCAAATTTAAATTTCAAATGGACATGATTCATATATTAATTAACCCAAACTTCAGCATAATTATTTGTTTCTAACCTTAAGTCTGACAGACAGAATTCTTGCGAGCATAAAGGGACTATTGTACAAAACATCTATGTTTACAGACATTGAGATGGGATCTCTTTAGCTCAAGATTCAAAGAAATTCATGACACAGAGAACACAATAATGCAAATTGCTTTAGCACCTCATTCCCTGGGCCTACTACAGGGCTAAAAGGTCAGGACAATATTAGAACACTTTTTCATTCCTAACATCATATAGACTGCAAAGATGGCATTAAGGCAAAATCCCAGCAAAGTGGTGACTGATCATTGTTGCTCGAGGGCCAATTCAGGAAGAACAAGAATTTACTGTGTTGCTTTTCTTCCCATTCAAAATGAAAATAATTTTATTGCATCCAATGAGGAAAATGTATATTCTTGCAAATTAGATATATTATTTTAGTAAATAGAAGGTCAGTGAGAAACTTGGCATTTCTTCTTAGCTACTAAAATATTAATAATCTGGGGAAATTTGAGGAGTAGCAACTTGGAGTCAGCAAATATCAAAACTGGAACTTATAGCCTCATTGAGCTGCATTTTAATTTGTTAAAGAGGCATTCCTCGTATATGAGGTAATGTCATACATTTTCTTGGTAACTAATAGTTTATCTTTATTATTGATTAGGAGTTCAGTGCTCTCATGAAAGAGGAGAGAAGGCATATTTCTCCACCACTAGGCGACAGTGCTGCCTTGAGAACTCCAGCCTGTGGACTCCACGTCCAGTGCTCTCCTTGAAAAGCCTGCAGAGCTGCAGGAATTCATGAACATTTGCAAAAAAAAAATATTCGCGTGAATGGCCTTATGCAAAACCACAGGGAAAGTTGGACATATAAATAAGAGGCCCCAAACTATATTGCATAAGAGGCAGAGCCTCTCTCTAGTGTCCCTTCTCTTCTCTTAGCTTCCCAAACACCTCCCACTCATAGTATTCCCATTTATTCCTGAAGCCTGCTTTCCTAAGGAAAAACCCTACTGCTTGAGTCTTTCCACAACCTCCCCCGCGGCTCCTTTCTGCTTGCCAAAATCAATTGCTTTTCTTTTACTCTATTCCTATAAACACTGCTCCCTGCAGGTAATACAGTCATGGAATAAACCTTTATTTCCTTCAGGAAAAAAAAAATTTGCATTATCAATGATTTAGGAGCTAATTCTTAAACCTGGCATTTCCTGCTGTGTGTTCTTCAATCAAATCAGTCTGGATCTTTATTCCCCAACTTGAAACTCTACACTACACATCAGCCTATTGAAAGCTGTGAGAAGTGGGCTTCACTGCATACCCACTACTTGTAATGTAGACCCCTCGCTGTCATCTCTTGCCCAGGCCACCCCAACAGCTTCCTTTGTGGCCTGCTTCTGAGCCCTTGTGCCTCTCCCGCCATGTTCTCTGCTCAGCACCCAAAGTGAATCCTCACATGTAACCCAGATCAGATATCCCCTCTGTCCACAACCGCTTAACAGCTTCCGAGGACACCTGTATGTATCCACTCTCACACTCGTCATTGTGTCCTCAGGTTCCTCTGTGACTGGGCAGCTACAGGCTATTGTTCCAGGCTCAACTACCTGGACCACTCACTCCACCATGCTGATCTTGATCCATTTACTAGAAGACACCACGCCCTTTCCCACTCATGCCCTCACCGCAGCCGTTCCCTCCCTCTGGAATGTTCTTTCACCCATTTTCACATGGCTAGCTGCATCTCTTACTTCAGGCTTTAGCTTAACTGTCACTCACTCAAAGAGGCCCGCCTCAGTCCCTGCACTTTCTGAAGTACGTGTCGCCCTACTAATCTCTACCTCAGCAACTTGCTTATTTTCTTCATAATAGTCAATACAGTCTATAAGGATTTTATTTTTGTGTCTGACCTCACATTTCTTTTCTTCTTTCTATCTTTTCTTTTTCTATCACCTGCATTAAAATATAAATTCCACGAGGTCTGTCTTGTTAACTGTCTTAATTTCCAGCACTTTAAATAAGTATCTATTCAACAAAGGGAAGGAATACATCTATTTAATCTTGTCCTATCCACAGCATTTCTCAATCTATGTGACCTAAGACCTTTTTATGGTACACCAACTCTTGATATCTGGCTGAAAATCTTTGGAAAATCTGCTTTTTTGAAAGGAAGTGAAGATAATAGCAGGAATTTTAAGTAGTGATGCAAGTGTGACTTGGGGGCAGGTGAGCCTTTTTGATAAAACTCAAATCTCCATGAAACTTTTCATAGTAGGATTGACCATCTGGTGTCATATCCACGAGATTAAAGGGGACTAGTACCTGCTAAGGCAAAACCATACCCAAGCTTATAAGAGCTAAATTTAATCTATGGATTAAATCTGGAGGATAGGAGTTTTAAAAAACCAAATCACCTCTGTAAGTTATTGTAACTCTATCTACTGTTCATGGCCTTTATTGAATCTGAAGTTTTTATCAACTATGTATTTCACCTGGCTGCCTTCTTGCCAGTGCATAAAGGTAGGCATTTCTCAGTAAGAACTTTTCACAAATTATTTGGTTCAAATGAGATTTTTTAATAAGTATTTCAAGTTGCAGTATGTGAAACTAGCTGGAATGAGGACACCCCTTCATTTTAACCAATTTATACATGGTAGAGTCTTAGAAGTTAAATTATGGTGTTGGGCTTGACCAGCCCATAGTCTAAATAGAGCCCAACGTGAAATTTTGATCAATATCAGATTCCCAACAGTGTAATTTCCAGCTTTTAAGAAGAGTATCCTGGAGGGTTTGTGCTATGGTGAGTGCTGTGAAAGGTGTAAGCCTGATGATTCACAGACCTGTACCCCTGGGGCAAATAATTTAAAAAATTAATAAAAAAAATAATAAAAAGTTAATCCTGAAAAAAAAAGAAGAGTATCTTTTAAAACCCTTCTAGGAAACTTGGATAAAAAATAGATTTATTGAAATATTTTAATGACGGTTGTAATGGTAATAACAGTAATAGTAACACTTACATAGAACTTACTATGAGCCAGTGATGGTCTTATGTATATTACATAAATATATATAAAGATATAAATATATTATAGATGTTAACATACTTAATCTTCACAGCAGCGCTCTCAGGTAGGTACTGTTATTATCCTCTTTACCCAATGAAGACACTAAAGCACAGAGAGGTAAGTAACCTATGGAAGAACGCACAGCTAATCCATGACAGCTTTGGAAATGAAATCAAGGAGGTCTGGCTCCAGAGAGTAAGTAAATGCAGAAAGGGGAATGTGCTTATTATAAATTTATGTTGAAATCTTAACAAAGTTTGTTATAATGATATAAAATGTTTTTCAGTTTTGCATTCTTGCCTGTCTTTCAACAGCAGATCCATGGATTTCTCTCTTTTTTCCAGAAAATTAAAAGAATTAAATAGTGGTTTTCCTAATTTGTTCTAAATATGAATCTCTACAGCGGTCATGAGATGTACCCATGCTAATAGTATTCCACTCTGCCCTGTGGTTTACGAGAAGAGGAAATTGTACTTTGCCAAGCTGATACCTCATTCATAAAAAGCAGAGTCAAGTTTAAAAACTTAATCTGTTTTTATTATTTTAAAGGTGCATTTTCTGCTGCAAAAAGGCAAAACACACCTCTTAACAAAATATGGTTTAAAATAGAATTTCCTAACTATATTTTGATTACTTACATGAAAATTAGTCAGAAACCCATGATATATATGGTCTTAATGATGTGGGGGGAAAACACGGTCTAAAAATGGCAAGTACAAATACATCGAATTTTAATTAGTCTAAAAATGGTCAAGTTTCCTATTCACTCATTTGGAGATGATAAACTTTCCAAGATCTATTTTGGAGCATGCCAATTCTTTTCCATGTGTTCTACGTGGTCTCATTTCCCTATGCGATGACTATGTTGGCACTCGGAGTACTTGTGCAACAGGAGAGATCTGATCAGATACTCAAAGGAAAATCTGTGTGTACTTCCATGTTCAAGATGCTCAGCCATTTGCAAGTGATTTTTATTTGCCATCTCCAATCTGTTTTAATTTATTTACCATATCTGAGGTTATTTTATTTTCTAATATTATAATTCTTTTATTTACTGCTCTTAAATTTTTCATGCATTCTATTGTGTAATATGTTTTACTCTAAAGCTTCCCCCCCCCCACTGTGACAGCTCATTTTAAGAATAATGAAAGAAAGAATAGGAAAACATGTGTGTCAGGGATATTTCACAGAATATTGATCTAGAACCTAACCGCTTTACATTAGATTATCCAATTTCCCTGTGAATCAAGTCATTTTTCCAGCAGTAAATTATCATTTTAGAGGCCAGGAAATGAATGCACCAGAAAGTGAGAAGCTTTTATCCTCCAAAGTTGCAGGAAAGTGTAATCAAATTCATGGAGAAAAAGAAGAGGAGGAAAAAAATGTGTATACAGCACAAGGAGATACTTTTATATGTTTTACTTCAATGTAGTTGGAAAAGAAAATCTATTCTTAACATTTCTTCTGTCAATTTGACATGATGCTATATTCTAAGCACTTAAGAAAAAAACACTTCAGGATCTTTGCCCTTTCTCGACCTCAAACTGTTACAGAATAATATTTATATTGCCCTCAATAATGCAAAATATCCCCTTAGGTTAGGAAAACAATAATAAAAGCACTTGGTCTTTAACACAAAAACTCATCTTGAATGCTTTTGAAGATTGATCAGTGTCCCTAATAGAAGAGGACAGGTCACCATTCCATTCAGTTTAGGTAACCCTCAAACAAGTAAATTAGTCAAATCAATTTAGCAGAAGCCCAAAAGTTCATAAACATAGCATTATAGAATTCATTTATACCCTGCCTAAATTTTTCCCTTCCAGAAATCCAAAGTTGACAAACTTAGAAAGGTTATGATTCAGAGCAGACTGACTGGTGATAGCATGTTGAACCTTGAAAGATGAGACAGAGCCTACTTTCTTTGCTACTTCTCTCTTGATTTAACAGTCATGGATTTTTCTAAGCTCTTCCCCCCACACCCCTACCCTGCCACCTCTAGCAAAACAAGAAAAATACATTTGAGCTCTTCTTCATATTTGTTAAAAGGGCCCACCTCAAAAGTTCAGGTAAAACCTCTAGTTTTAATATACCAGGGTTTGCCAATAAAAGTTATCTCTCACCATCAACTTTATATATGCATACCTGTTCCCAGCCTTCTTTAATTTTTAAGTTCTACTCATGTTAATTTATGTTAGCCCATGATTTACTTGTATATCTGAGGAATTTTCAAAAGAACATAATACCTCCCTATCATGTTCCCTCTTCTCAGTCACTTACTTGTGGTCTTCTAAAATAACCTTGTACCATTCCCTACTCCTTGGTACACATTCTTGTAGATGATTAGAGCAGATCTTAGGTCTACTAATCCAACTCCTTCATCATTTAAATGAAGAAATAAAAGAGACGGGACTTCTCCAGTATCACACAGGAATATCAGTTCCATCCCACGGTGGATTAAACAATTTTAGATTTGAATAGAGAGATGTGTGTTAGAAAGAAAATAAGACTTTCTTCATTGAGGAGCCATGATTATAGCAATATAGGCTGTTTATCTCTCCTTTTTTTACTCCATCACTGTCCAGAACCAAAGACTCCACCCTAAATTAGTCAAAAGAAGGGTCACGATCCAGACATAACCACCATGGTGACTAGTGAGCAAGAGGTAAGGGAGATGCACAGCATCTTGGCTGACTCCTTGATTGCCCAGGCTAATGAATGCCTAAAAATGTAGATTTAGGTAGAAAAGAAAGCAAGCCTGTGGTCTTACCATTACTTATTATATCCAAGCTGGAGAGTTTTTTTTATTATAATACTTATTCATAATACTTTTTAAGCGGAGCTCCAAAATAGACATCACTGAATTTTTTGTGATCATCATGCATGTGTTTTGCTTTTAGGATTTCTTAGTGTGCTTGTTTAAAATTTCCCAAGGTGGTATGTTGATGAAATTGCCTTCAAGCATTCAGGACTTTTAGGGACAAACAAATGGAACAGGTAACATGATAGGGGGATTGGGTGGAACCTGGGACAGAATTCCAAGTAGGACACCAAAGAGGGGTTGGGAAGAGCCAAAGGCATCATCTCATTTAAGCTACACAACAACCGTGCAAGCTGGTTATTTTTAATCTCCATTTTATAGATGGGAAAACTGAAAATCAAAGAAGCTAAATAAATTAATAAGAAGAAATAAGAATAAAATAATAATGAGAATTGTTAATAATAATATATTAACAATAAGTTAATTTTAAAACCTAAATTTTTGAGGGCTAATTGTGTTGGTTCCTGGACAAGTTATCCTATTTAATTTTCACAAATAATCACAGTCATTATTATTATACCCATTTTACCTGTAGAGAATGGTGAGACTTAGGAACTTAAAGAAAGTTGATATATCTTGAAGAAGAGGGAGAAGTTAAGCCTGGACAGCCTAATTTTGGAGCCCATGCTTTGAATCGCTATTCTGAACTACTAAAAGCAAACATGCGTTCTCACCTAGGTCTGTTTGCTTCCTGTCCATAATTTTTCAGCATCCCTTGTGGCTTTTAAAATAATGGTCTTCAAATTTGGTCTGGTGACCCATGCTGATCCATGATGGAGTTTCCCTGTCTGGCAGCAAAATAAAAAGATCAAAGACAATGTCAAGAGTTTCTCCTACCACTAAGTGTGTCCAGTTTAAAGGACCACACTTTGTTCTGAGATTACATTCTTCCTTTTCTGGAGCAAAAATATCCCTTCTTTTCATCTAACGATGATGATAATTGATGATACTTTTTATTTTATTTTTATTTTTTTAAAGATTTTATTTATTTATTTGACACAGAGAGAGAGAGAGATCAGATCACAAGTAGGCAGAGAGGCAGGCAGAGAGAGAGGAGGAAGCAGGCTCCCTGCTGAGCAGGGAGCCCGATGCGGGACTCGATCCCAGGACCCTGAGATCATGACCTGAGCCGTAGGCAGAGGCTTTAATCCACTGAGCCACCCAGGCGCCCGATGATACTTTTTAAAAAAAATTCTTTATTTTAAAATTAGAAATTGGGGCGCCTGGGTGGCTCAGTCGTTAAGCATCTGCCTTCGGCTCAGGTCATGATTCCGGGGTCCTGGGATCAAGCCCTGCATGGGGCTTCCTGCTCTGCGGGAAAGCCTGCTTCTCCCTCTCCCACTCCCCCTGCTGGTGTTCCCTCTCTCGCTGTGTCTCTGTCAAATAAATAAATAAAATCTTTAAAAAAAATTAAAAATAAAAATAAAATTAGAAATTGATCAACCCCATCCCCCCCCACCTCACATGAGGGACAATGGGGGAAGGAATTGTATGTATTCATAAAATTTAAAATTTGGGGCTCTTTTACAAAAGGAAAAGCCTGCTGTTAGTAAATGAGGAGTGGTACATGAAGCAAACTACAAATTTGCCCAAGACTAACCCTTGTATTCGTGAGTATCACTTTATAGGTTTTTTTAAAGATTTTTTTTATTTATTTGACGGAGAGAGAGAGAGAGATCACAAGTAGGCAGAGCAGCAGGCAGAGGAAGAGGGAGAAGCAGGCTCCCCGCTGAGGAGGGAGCCCGATGTGGGACTCGATCCCAGGACCCTGGGATCATGACCTGAGCCGAAGGCAGATGCTTAATTGACGGAGCCACCCAGGCGCCCTCACTTTATAGTTTTTAAAGAATTTACAAAGAAGCATGTTACCCTTAAAATTATCAGTGTATAAATATATTTTTCCAGAAAAGCACACTCCATACACAAACACCTGAGCTTTGGTGGACTAGTGTGTACACAGTCTAGGAAATGCTTTCTTATTCGGCCTCTCATTTGACCTGTACACAAACTTGCCAGCCCCGGTACTATTTTAACAGGAAGGGTGCTGTCTTTAGAGGACACAACAGGATATATTCCTTATTAGTATTGTTTGGCCTCTGTTAGCCTCAATTTCCTCTAGGAAAGGAATTATTTCTATCTCACAGGACTATTTCATGGATTTTTAATAAAGTAGAAAAAGTGCCACACATGGTATAAGGCATGTAGCAGTCAATAACTGCTGTTTATTCTTGTAATTATTATGATATTCATTTTATAGAGGGGAAAACTATGGCTCAGACTAAAATGAGCCAACATAGCTCATCTAGTTAAGTAGTCCAGTGATGGAGTTGGCCTTGAACCCACTTCTATCTATATCCTGAAGCTTCTTTTGGTTATTTCTCACCTGCAATTCTGTGTGAATCCCAAACCTTCTTTTCACTATCCCACCCCACAATTCCAGTAATGGGAAAAACCTGAGAAGTGCCTTTGATTTAAATGTGCCTCCATCATTCTTTAGATGATGCTGGCCACATGGACACAGCACATAAACTTCTCAGAAGGAAAATCAGATGAGATTTAAAATGATTTCTTGTGTATATCAGCCCAATAAAACTAACATTAAAACAAATACAAGTCAGAATGGAAATTGTAAAGATCACCAGATGTTATGAAAAGTAAGATCCTGCAGTGCATAAAGGAGGCAGTAGCCAAAGGTCATCAGTTTAATGGGAAGATAAAACTTAAAGTGGACCCATAATTTTTATATCTATAAAAAGGGCTCATTGTGTGACTAGTGCATACCAGCAGATCTATTTTCCTAAATTACAAGACCGTGGTAGTCAGTGTGTTGTTTGGGTTTTTATTTAAATTACCTGAAGAGTGGCTTCATCTCCCTGGGATAGAGAGTGGTTTTAATTGTCAATGTGAGATTAGGAAAAGTGGGCATCTCACTGATTCCTTAGTCAAAAAAAAGCTTTGTTTTCCTTACAATCCTAAAGAATAAGAAGTTTCTGTCTTTTTAAAGAGAAAGGAGAAGTACGACATATTTCAGCCCTCACAGGCCAGCAAATGAGGAAGGAAAGCCAATTCCTTTTCTTTTCTTTTAGAGGGATTTTCTCTTAATACAGCACACTCTAGAGTTCCATCTCTTGTTTTGAGTTCATCAGAAATCTGCATCTTAAATAGATGCTTCTAATATATTTAGAGACAAGTGTAGACTGAATACACACTGTGTTGTGAGAATGCATATCTTGAACTTAAAGAATGTAACAGTTACTGAGTTTCCTCTCTTCCTGCGATTTAGGGTGCAAATTTGCAGCAGAGAGCTTGTCACATGGTGTGTCAGCCAACAGACGGGGACTATAACAAGGCTGGATCTCCAAAGGGGAAGTTAAGGGTTATACAAGAGGCAGGGGACACCAGTGAGAGACTGCAGGAAATTATGTTTGAGAATCTTACCTGCTGCACCGATTTATGAACATGGACTGAAAATATTTATATTCAAAGTCCAACATATTTCTTTAAAGCTTAACTTTCCTCCATTAAAAGGAATGAGAAGAAATAGTCAAAAAACCTTTTTTTTCAAGTACCTGAGTATCTTGCCAGCAACTCACTACCTCTCTCGAAAGCGACAAGGTGGACAGAGTCAGAGCACGTAGTTTTGGGCTTGCAGGTTTATTTCAGGTAATGGAAATATTTTAGATGAAATAGTCAACTTGACATAATATCAATAAATCATTTTGCTAAGCCACAAAAGGGCAATGGCCTCAGTACATAACTCATGTGGATGGGGAAGGCACTTCTGTTTTGTCTCTACTCTTATCATCTTTACTTTTTTTTTGAGAGAGAGAGAGAGAGAGAGAGAGAGAGAGGGTGTCCACACGTGCATGTGCAAGTAGGGGGGAGCAGAGAGAGAGGGAGAGAGAATCCCAAGCAGGCTCCACTCCCAGAGCAGAGCCCAACTCAGGGATCAATCTAATGATCCTGAGATCATGACCTGAACTGAGATCAAGAGCAGGATGCTTAACTGACTGAGCCACCCAGCTGCCCCCTACTTTTTTTTTTTTTAAGAGAGAATGCTGAAGTTCACTTTCTTTGCAAATTTCAGGTACACAATACAGTATTATTAACTATAGTCATCATGCTGTATGTTAGAAGGCACTTCTCAATAGGCAAGCTATGGAAAACCACGACAGTCTAGTTTTGCTGAACAGCGATCGTGGGAATGGTTTGTTGTCTTAGGGGCTGGAGGTAAGGAGCAGAAAAGTTTTGGTTTATTAGAATCCAGTTAAACAGTTCTGCCCTCTGGACTGTGCCTGTGAATCTTGCTAAGAAGGAGGCACTATAGAAAGTACCAAACTTGCCTACCAATTACTAAAGTTACAGTTGACTGCCAGTCTTACCATATTTTTTTTTTACATAATTCGTCTCAACTTCTCTTTTATCCTCATGACATGGAAGTTGATGACAGAGACAAGGATTTTATTAGTTGTCAGATTTTTTAACTCCCCATCTCCCCTTCTTTTGCACTGAAACAGTAGTTCTCAAATTCTGCCAGCAACAGAGTCACTTGGAGGGCTTGTAAAAACATGGATTGCACAAGATGGGATCAGGAAGGAGACAAACCATAAGAGACTCTTAATCTCACGAAACGAAACGAACTGAAGGTTACTGGGGGGTGGGGAGGTAGGGATAGGGTGGCTGGGTTATGGACATTGGGGAGGGTTTGTGCTATGGTGAGTGTTGTGAATTCAGACCTGCACCCTTGGGGAAAATAATACATTATATGTAAAACAAAAACCAAAAAAACAGAAAAACAAAAAAACATGGATTGCTATTCCCACCTCAGAGTCTATAATTCAGTCTAAGGTGGGGCCCCCCAATTTGCATTTCTAATAAGTTCTCAGGTGACTTTAGTCCAGCTATTAAGCTCACAAATACCTCTCAGGTATCCCTTCCAACAGGCTCTCTTCCCCATCCCTACCACACTTCAAGGATTTTCAGTGTGAGTACTTCACGCCCTTGTCTATCCAGCCTTATATCAGCCTGAGCATTTCCCTGGCCAGTGTCAGCAAGCATCAACAAGGTGAAGCTGTATTTTGAGTGGAACATTTCAGATGCTTTGCCTCTCCACTGCCCATGTCTCTATTTTCTTTCCTTCCACTATTGCCAGCACTTTCTTTCCAATATTTCCAAATTGATAGCAGAAATAGCTATAGGTGAAGAGGAAAAATGAATTGTTTTCCTCCCTTGTTTTTCTTCATTCCAGTTAAATGTTAATATAATAAAATTTTTATTATTAAAATAATTAAACTTTTATTTAAAAGATTATCAAGAGCAGAAAGCCATATGAAATCTGCCCTCTGCTCTGGACATCTCACCAGTCTTTGAGAGATACAGGAAGAAACTGAAGCTCTATTTATTTCAAATAGCATTCGTCTAGCTCACTAAAGATGGAAGTTCCAGGGAGTAGCTATTTGTTCTTCCTAAAAAAAAAACCCAGCAGTAAATAATATCCTTTTAACTAGTACAAATAATACACAACTGTCAAACCTTTATACGCAAAGAAATAAAGATCTTACCAATATGACTGTTTTTAGAACTCCTATAGCTGGTGCAGTAATTATATAGGAGGCAAGAATTGCTTAATTTTTTTCCCTAAAAATTAGATATAGGATAATAGCTCCAAGGGTGTTTATGTTGTTTTTGCATTTACTTAACAATAAAAAGGTTTTAAAGAAAGGCAAAAAATACACGGGTGTAAAAAAGACTACTAGATTTAAGTTTGTTTATTCAAATCACATATGTTGAGGGCCTACTCTGGGCTAGGTGTTGTTTTAGGCCACAGAGATGCAGCAATGAAAGACAAACAAGGCCATACTTCCTTGGATGCATTCTAATGTAGGAAATAGGTGATGAATAAATATAACCAAAAGATAAAAGGACTTAGGGTTTTGCCTTATCGAGGATCAAAACATACCATGAGACAAGTAACTAAAATACCATGGTGTTGACACATAAAAGGATAAATAGGTAAACGGAATAGAATAAAGAGTGCAGAAATACCTTGGAATTTGGTAGGTGATGACATCTGCATTTCAAATCAGTGATAAAATGATGGGAAATTCAAAATACAGAACTACCTGGCACCATGCTCAGAAACAAATAGTGATGTATTTCAGATCTAAATGTAAAAATTAAAATGCTAAATATACTTCAAGGGATTTAAGATAATATATTTGTTCACAATCTAGGTATTGTTATTCTAAGCATTATGCAAAACCCAAAAGCCCAAAAGGAGGGTAGGGGTATGGAAAGATTTGACTATATCTAAAAGCAAAATTTCTATAAAGTGGTAATTTCTGCAAATAAAATTATAAGTCAACTAACAACACGAGAAAAGTAGTTGCAACATAAAGAACGAATAATATTTATTACATATATACTCTGTACCAAGCACCATCTTAAAAATTAACAAACACTGTATTATTATTTTTAAAACTCAAGAAAAACCTATCGTGTATGTAGTCGTCTTATCCTTGTTTTGTATATAAACAGTCTGAGGATTGGAGACTTTAGACAAAATGCCAGTGTCATCTAATAAGAAAGAAACAAAACTGGGACTTTAACTTAGATCTCCCTGACTCCAGAGTTTGTTACTAAGCATTGAGATGCAAAGAGCTCCTATAAATCCAAAAGAAAAAAGAAAGATAACTCATTTTTTAAAAAGTGACAAACAGTTATAAATCCATGGAAGATGAACCAAATGGCCAACGTCATTATAATAAGGCATTCAGCCTCACTAACGATCAAGGAAAAGCAGGCAATTTACATTACTTGTCAAAATTACAAATGCTCATATGCTTTGGCCCAGCATTTCTATTTATTATCCACCGTAGAGAAATGGTCTTTCTGTTTGTATCCTTCAGTACCTCTGTAATGTTCCTTGCAATATTATTTGTAATACTTCACAGATTGGTATTCCCTAAACACTAATCAATAGGGAATAATTAAATGTATTTTGGCATACCTGTATTGGGCAATACTATATAGCCATTAAAAATAATGAAGTCGATCTGTATGCACTAACAGGGAAAGGTGTTCATCATATACTAAGAAAAAAGGAAGTTTAAGGAGAATATATCTAGACAGATAAATAGATTCTGTTTTGTAAAATTAAATATACTTACTCACACCTATGTGCACAGAAAAGTATCCAGAATGGTAAAGTTCAAATTGTTAATGGTTCTTATTTCTGAGCAAATATATTGGAAAAGTAGGATGGTTATGAGGGAGAACTTTAATGTCTATATTTTAAAAACAAATTCTAACTAAAAAGTAAAAACTTATCAAAGACATTCCAAGTTAAATAGCATAGGCCCTTTCCTTTTGAATAGGATCTCTGAATGTAAGGAAAATACTTCCCATTTATATCTGACTGAAGGATTTCAATACCTTTGAGTGTCATGCTTTGCTATCAAACTTTTCCAAGCCGCTGATAATAAAAGCCATCCAAATTCCATTTCCATGTTCATCCTCCCTCCCTACTCTGCTGTTACAAAACAAAAACTTGCCTTGAAAAAACAACAACACGAATTAACTATCCCCAAATATCTTGGTGACATAAGGATAACCTTAATGGATTCAGAAAGAATTACATGCCCATGTTAATTTTCATATTTTGTTTGCACGATGCAGTATTTGGTTAAGGTAAGCCGTGCAATATGAACTATCTGCTCCTAACATTTGACCACTCACCTCTGTTATACAAATCAATTTCATTCTTTTCACGATCAGAGAAAAGAACCTCAGTGAATATGGGATGTTTTAATGAGATTAAAATTGAGCAGAAATACCTGTTCATTCATTAATGAGTACGATAAACCTCGTCTGTCTACCAATCAGCCTCTAGTTTTGTCTCTTCACCGTCTAGTTCTTATTTATCAAGGCCTGTTTTTAAAGATTTTAGATTAGATGTTAGCTTGGTATTTCTACCTGTTTTAACAAACCTATGATAAACTCAGTGCTGCGCTTAATCTGTGCCCCTTTGGTATAGTCATTGACTTGTATCAAACTATTTAACAAGTTTGGAAAACAGTATTTCCCCTTTGATACATGCCTATCCCTTCAAAACTACTTGAAGGGAGACAGTATTTTAAATGCTTGCATTTAATATGCTCTATAAGTGACTTTTGTTGTTAAAACCACTATCAAATTTATTTGGGGCTACCAGCCCTAGTCCCATCTGGGCTATTCCAGATGATCCCAAGGGTATACAGGCCTGTCATTTCTTCTTTACAGCCAGTTTGGGGATAATAAGTCCATCTTTCTCTAGTCCACCCACAGTCCCTAAGGTCCCTGGGTTAACCATGTCTGCTTTGCTTTGGAGCACAGAGGGCATAGGGCATTGCTGGAGCCTCTCTGACTGTCAAGTTCCTGACCTTCTATTCATCCAGAAGTTTCTCCAGCCCCATGCAGAGTGTTGACACCTGAGTAATAGTTGTTTCTGGCATTCTCTGTCATCTGGCTAGAACCTGCCTGCATAGAAATTCCCATTAGCCATTGAGACGTAGCAAGATGGGACCTGGCAGGTATCCCATAACCACAAGGACCCTCAGTGTAGTTAAGTACAGAGACTCTGCAGTCAAGGAATCTAAGATCAAGTCCTAACCTTGCCTATAACTGGCAACATGGCCCGAGGCAAACAATTTAACCTTCCTATGCCTCAGTTTTCTCATTCATTCTACAGGAATACTAGTGCGTACCTCTCAGAGTTATTGCATCAATAAAGATTGGATGAGTAAGACTCTTAGCACAATGTCTGGTACAGAATAAGTGCTCAAATATTAATGATATTATGTCTTTTATAAAATGACTGTACTTATATTTGGCCTGGCAGTTGTACTGTTCAGTAGCTCTACCTTCAGAATTCTGCCATTTGTCCCATCCCTACAGCTGAGACTTCCCTTTGGAATAGACTGCTTAGCTTATGCTAGAAATAGCCTGCTGCTGTTTGGTCTTAAACTTTCCATAAAGCGTTTCTTAGCTGTGCTTTTTAGCCACTGGGGAGGAGTGGGACCCCTAGGGGATTATTATTCTCAGGACAGAATGGCTAGACTTTCTGCTCTTCCCAACTGACTATCGTTCTCTTAGAGCCCTCACTCCCCTAGGTTTAGCCATCTTGTTCTTAGCAAAGGCCAATGATAAAGATCAATCTCTTTTTGGAAACAGATTATGACAGGGTCATCTTCAATAATTTAGATCACTCCTGCCATCTAACTTCTATCTCTTGATCTCTGTGCACATAGATTCCTTTCTTTGAGAAAAGTGTGCATCTGTAACATGGTTTTTCATTTATAAAGAATAGGGACAGATGTCTTTTAGGAAGAGTTGAAAATCTCTTTCCAATCCCTAAAAAATAGAATATTATGAGAAATGAATATACTGTCAAACAGATGACTTCTAATAGAATTGGCCTCTAACAAAGCACAAAAGCACATTTTCATACACCAGTATTCATAATGGTTCATTAAAAATGCACATCTTTGCAAATGAAAAGAGAAACAGATAAAACCAAATCTGTGGCATTTTACCAAAGCCACCATGAAAAATATCACACTAAAGCAACAAGTGGAGTGGATGTGTCAGTCTTAAGTTTGTCTTTGGATCGTGACAAGTTTTACAGTTAAAGTTTAGATTCAAACGTTGTGAATACATGAACAAAATGGGTTTCTTCTCACTTGTCTACTCTAGAGCTCTGTGTTGAGAAGGATGCTGAGGTACCATGTAGGCACAGTGGCATCGACTGCCATGCTAGAAGATTAATGTCTATCATGGCTATAGGAATGGAAGGTGGTGAAACTTGGACCACATAGTTGCCACATTTGTATCTCATAGTTACCTGCTTGATTTTGGATCACACGTATAGTCCATTAGTGTAGTCAAAGTATGATGTGCATTTTGTAGAAAAGAGGGGCTGCACTGACATTTGGGGAGGGGGGCAAGGGTTATTTTGAATCAGGCAATATTCAGAGCACTTCACATTGTATTCACTCATTGAGCTGATACCATAACCCTAAGAAGTAACACACTATTATTAGGCCCATTGTACAAATGGGGACATTTCAGGCACAGAAAAACATCAGTAATTTCCCGAGGCAACGCAGCTAATAATGAGCAAGACTCATGGGCAGTACTATCAGGAAGTCTGATTCCACGCTCCGTCCTTACTACTGTACTAATACGCCTCTAAAGTTTTTTTGTGCAAAAAACAATGGAGAGTAAATTTTCATAAATGCCTTTCTACAGCATGAAATCTGTAAACTTAGTATCATAGAATCTTAGCGTGGGAAGGGATCTTACTGGGTATCTGGACTAAACTCCCACCTGTTAAAAAATTCAGTCCCTGGTACCCAGTCTCTTCTCAGTATCTCCAGGTTCTCCCCTTATTGAACAGCTCCCAAAACCCTTTGCCATATTGAGCCCACACCTACATCCCTGTGAGTCACACCTTTGACCCTACTTGTGTTCTCTATGGGGCGAACCAACCTACACCCTCTTCCACAGAATAACAGTCAACATCTTGTCAGTGAAGTCTCTGCACCACGAGAGAAATTTGATAAACAGAGGGGCAGATTTTAAAAACAACCCATAATTTAGTGAAAGGCCATTTTATTTAAAAACTTTCTTCTTCTAAGCCAATACTATACATTTCAAAAGAAGAAAGGGTAAGGGTTTATATTTCTATTCAGTAGCTAGAAAAGGTGGACACTTTTTGCTATTACCGTAGAAATATTCTCTATCCCACCCAAAGAGGAAGAAATTCTTTGGTTTTTCCCAAGGTTGTCATACTCCGCTGAATATGATCCACCAAATCCAACTGGGCAAAAGTAATCCCTTTTTCATCGGGGATGGGCTGCTATATAGGGAGGGGAGCTCTTCCAGAGCATTCCTTCTTATGATGTCCCTCAATTACTTGTTGTTTGAGATTCACAAATTCTCTTTGATACAACAAACTATTAATGTGCTGCTACATATATGAAGATAATGCTAATTACCAAAGATTGACTTTGAAATTAATCCAGTTATGTCCTCCTAAGAGGATGGAAACAGAGAATTACAAAGACGTGGTTTAATATAAAGAATTAATATCAAACCTGATTGACCCATACTTCAGACTACGAAAGTGATACTTCAGACTACGAAAGTGACTTTCCATAGATGGGGCTGAATGAAATATAGCCAATCAATTGATTCATAAAGGTCAAACCTTGACCTTGGTTTAATTGAAGTCACACTTACATGCCTATTCACATACATACTAATGGAGCTGAATCTTAGTTTTAAAATTCCTTAAATATAAGCCCTGAAACAGGGCAGCCTTGCAAAAGGCATGGAATCAATAGTCAGGACACCTGGGTTCTAGCTCCAGCTCTGCCAATAGGTTTTGTGACTTTGGGTAACATGTTTATTAAGCACCTGTTTGGCTTTGAGAAATCGAGCTGGGTATTTTATCTCATTTAGTCTTTATAGCCATTTTGTAAGTTAGATAATACATTTGCCTTGTACAAATGAGGGAATTAAAACTCCGAGGGGCTAATTAACAATGGCCAAGATCATCCAGCTGGAGAATGACAAAGCTAAGGTTTGACACAGCCATTTTCTGCATTGAACAGTTTCCATCACTTAATATTGGAGTCTTGGTTTACTTCTCTGTAGAAGTGAGGTCCACAGGCTCTCTATATCCTTTGTAACTTTGATGTTCTTTGATTTCAGTGTAAATATTTAAATATGATGTCCTATTCTATTATTAGCAGTATCCACTTCATTGCTGGCTGGGCTTTTTCTTATTTTGTATTATCGGTACTAAACATTTATTTCAGTCAGACTTGCCAAATTATGTAATTTCTACTTGGGTTGGCTACATATAGCATATTATCATGATCTAATTTTACATTTGTTGTATCTGTGAAAAGAAGTTAAATATTGCAGAATGTGACACCTGAAGCTTTAAGCTACAGGTACACTTCGCTGAAAGGAGAGGTGCTGGGACCTTCTGTCCCCTTCACTTTTGGCCCATAAAGTCGTTACTGATGCTAAACTAGCTGGCACCAAAAACTCCCTGCAGGAGGTTATTGTTATTGTTGTTGTTGTTATTGTTTGAACGTTAAAAGACTGAGTCTGAACACATGAGTCATTGTTAGCAAACAGGCTTCGACAACAAACGGGGAAGTAGCTTATTATCAGATGAGTTGGAAAAGTTTGCCTGTGTATATCCCGGAGCTGTATTTCCTTCCTAAGGCTTCCAGAAGCCTTCCTGTTGAAATACACATTTCAGGTTCCTGAGCACATTTCTTGGGAGTTGACAAATTGTCCAGTAGGTGGCAGAGTGTTAACACTCTGTTAATGGCTTTCCGTGTTGAAAGAAATTTTCTTAAATTTGGTTGAGAGACAATCTCAGGAAAGACTTGCTGTGTAGTTATGGTGTTTAAACATACAAACGTGGTACTTCATTTTGGGGAATACATTTCAAGATTAAATACTTTTTGAGTTTAAGTATCCTGTATCACGTTTGAGTTGTGTTTGTTAACTTTATATGCATTTGTTATGCCTTCTTCCTCCAAATATTTGTATCATGCACTTCTAATTATTTTTTCCGTAGAATGAAGTAGAAGCAGATATATATTGAAAGTGGATTTCTGAATATTTCAAGTAGCTGTTTTGCCATCTTTAACAGATACGGTACTTACCTAAATCCCCTTTCCCAATTGTCCCAGGTCCCACATCTCATTCTCTCCCGCGCATGGAGCCCAAACGGAAGTTCTTGTTTACAGTAAATATGAATTCCAAAGAAACTAACATCTGCCAACCTTGGTCAAATTGACAAATTTCTCCACTAATTTGTCTTTAAAGAGAAAATGAAACCACATAGTACACTATTTAGTAAACACTGTCTAACCAAGTCATTATTTTGGAAACAAAGCTGATTAAATATTCCGCACTGGGAAAAATAAAAAAGATTCCACCTCACATTTTGACACAGTGTTGTATTTAGCTAAAGTGCAACAAATGATGAACTCTATAATTGTGCTCTGAAGCAAATCATTGCATTTAATTATGTTGCCAGTCTGATCTCTCCAGTAGATAAGATTTTTAGTGATTGAAACTGAATTGCCTATTTGCCCTAGTTAAAGCACTGGTCCATCAGCAGCATGCGGAAGTTTGGGACAGATTAGCTCCTGGATAGGCCCTCTTGAATGTACTTGTCATTGTAATAATATTTAAACACTGTTCATGGTCTTTACATCTCAATTGAGTTACAAAGATAAAGAACTGCATTAGCTTTGCGTTTCCCATTAACTTGACTTAATAAGATCTTGAGCAAGGCTTCAATCTGCAGAGGGTTTATCTAGTCAGATGGTCTGAATGAATTCTAAGATCAACCTCTTAATTTTTTTTTTTACTTTGATCTTTTCATATCAATACCCTAACCATAAATCTTAACTTAAAATTATTCTCCTGGGAAACTTTCTATGACAAATAGTGACTATCTTTAGCCTCCAGAGTAACTGTCTTCATATTATCTAATGTCCGTTTCCTAAACTGTTGATTTTATTTATTTATTTTTAAGATTTTATTTATTTATTTGACAGAGAGAGAGAGATCGGATCACAAGTAGGCAGAGAGGCAGGCAGAGAGAGGAGGAAGCAGGCTCCCTGCTGAGCAGGGAGCCCAATGACGGGCTCAATCCCAGGACCCTGAGATCATGACCTGAGCTGAAGGCAGAGGCTTTAACCCACTGAGCCACCCAGGCGCCCCTAAACTGTTGATTTTAAATGGTCCACAAGCTGAGAGAATCTCAAGAAACTGACTGGGAAGTTCAGTAGTTGAGAAGATTTCGTTCTTTCTTTTCTACCAGATTTCCCCTTTTCTCTCTTCACCTTGCCTAGTTGAAAGGGGCATAGACTTGAGAATTATGAGAATCACCTAAAAAAATGTTATTGCCCTTACATATAGAAAACAAGAGGCCTAAAGTACTTTATCATCACTCAGTCTCTAACACTGACGTAAGTCTTAAGGTGAATCCTAGTACGCATGTGGTATGTGATCTTGTCTCGTTGTACATTGGAGAAAGAGCAGCAAGTAGTTTAATTAAAGTTAGAATATTAAAAGTACCTTTTTGGCTGGAAGATACTATTATAAATTTTAGAAAAATTAAATCGTTACATCAAACCGCACGTTTCTTGTAATGAATTATTGGCAATCCAGTAAGGTTTACCAAAAGTAAATCCTGTGTTCCCTAGATATCAGTAGAAGACTCCAAAGTGGTCAACATTTAGAGTATCTGCTGTGACCCAAAGTAAACTTCCCACCCCAGAGTCTACCAAATCCTACTCCTTGTCCTTGCCTATCAAACAGAAGGGCTGATCGTACCACCGATTAATACATAAACACGTTCTGATTTTAGACTGTAGCACATGAAGTTGAAGGCTAGAAATAATTGTGTGTTTTTAGTTACAGGTTTTGACTCAGGAAGGGCCATGTTGAACCCCTTTTCCATAGGAACTCTTCAACTACTCTTCAAAGGTTACTGTGGCACTGAGGGTGTGGCAGGATCTTAGCTATGGCCAGTTTCCACTAAAGCAACTCAACTTTTTATTCTCTAGCTAAAATTCCATCTGAATAAAAAGCTAAGCAGCTAAAATAATACATGAATTTCATCCAACCCCTTCATTGTAAACCTGAGAAAATGAAGGCACAAAGAGACCACGTGATCAGCCAGACATCCTTCCTTGAATAATAGGTAGAAATTTAACGATTGGAAATTCCATATCATTTATTTTTATCATATGCTTTAACTCATATTTCCACTCCACTTTCTGAAAATAAGGAAATACCTTAAACCCAACGTAACACTTTTTTTACTTGAAAATAATTTTTACTTGAAAATTGTGATAGTCACATCATTCTGATTCTCTGAAGGAAAAAAATGTACAAATTTAAATCTTAACAAGAATCCCAGGGAATAAAAATTTAAATATACCCACATGAAAATAATTTCTTCCAGATTGAGTTACCATTACAAGTATTATCAATTTACAGTTGTGCAAGACAACATACATATATCATGAATTTTAATAATTACTGAATATCTAAAGTAAACCTCTATTACAAATGCCTCTCTGAATAAGATGTATGAAGTATTTTGTTTGTGGGGTTTTATTTTTCTGTTTTTCTTGTTCTATTAGTTCACATATCCATATGATATATGGATATCATAACATATCATATATATAATATATAAAGATTATATAATGTTAGAAGTATACAGATCTTGTATCAACTCTATTCATATTTTTGGTTTTTCCAATTGAAGTTCTGAGAAAATTTATTTACATTAGAAAGTAGATAGAGGAGTTTTGTTATAGTTACATCCCTTAGTTCTTTGAATTCTTCCCTTGTTATAAGTAAAAAATCACATGATAATTGAGCCTTAAATAAGAATTATGTCTAATCGTTTTCCAGCTTAACTTATTTAGATCCTCCTACAATTTTGTGAGAAGCAGAGAATGACCCCACCTGACTTGCAGAAAGATTTGTTAGCCAATCATTATATTCATTCACTCTACCAACACCGCACCAATATTTGGAGCCAGGAAAGTTCTTTACATCGCAGAGGAAGTACCAGAGATGGGTGACAGGTGGGCTTTTGTACTTTGTTCATCTGTTCTTCTATAAAGTGGGAGAAGGTGTTTGTGAAAAGCAGTTAGAGAAGAACTTGGTACATGTAAGACAAATTCAAAGGCCTATCAGTTTTAAGAAAGAGGATGTATAGGGCACCTGGGTGGCTCAGTGGGTTAAAGCCTCTGCTTTCGGCTCAGGTCATGATCTCAGCGTCCTGGGATCGAGGCCCGCATCGGGCTCTCTGCTCAGCAGGGAGCCTGCTTCCTCCTCTCCCTGTCTCTCTGCCTGCCTCTCTGCCTGCCTCTCTGCCTACTTGTAATCTCTCTCTCTGTGTCAAATAAATAAATAAAATCTTAAAAAAAAAAAAAAAAGAAAGAAAGAGATGTATAGAGGTTGAAAATGGAGAAATTTATCGTCAAAGTCACTCAGAGGCGCTCCACCTTAGACAGTGTCCGTGTTGCCAGGTTCTGTGTGTACCCATTTGAAGACTAGCAGAAGCCTCAGGTTGAGCAACATCCTAGAGCCAGAGGAATATGCCCATGAAATAGCCATTTGTTCTCATACTTAGCAATCAGGGCAATTCCACAAACTCCTTTTTTAGAAGTAGATTTTCCCTCACACAGTGTTGCAAGGCCTTAATAAGATAGCACACCTGAGAACCCATAGGACAAGGGCAAATAGATCCAGAAATGGCTGATTCCAGCACATTAAGTTATTAGGACCAGTTACTTGCTTTGAGTACTAGGTGTGACTTTTTGAATATAATGAAACATAATTGTGTGGGATTAGCCGGTGCTAATGGTAGAAGGGCATTCACATTCTAATTCAAATTCCACATGATTGATCTGTGTGACTTCTAGTAGATCACTAAACTTCTTCATTTTCCCGTCCATAAAACAGAGGAGTTAATTAATTATGGCCTACTTCAAATTCTTTTTTGAGTGAGGAATAATACAAATGTGGTTGTCATGGGCAAAAATGTACAAAATGAAACCTATTACAATAAAATATTATGTGCCTCATTTTTAAGGCACCAGAAGTTTTACAGATCAAAAAAGTAAGCTAGTGGGCGCCTGGGTGGCTCAGTGGGTTAAAGCCTCTGCCTTCGGCTCAGGTCATGATCTCAGGGTCCTGGGATCGAGGCCCGCATCGGGCTCCCTGCTCAGCAGGGAGCCTGCTTCCTCCTCTCTCTCTCTGCCTGCCTCTCTGCCTACTTGTAATCTCTCTCTGTCAAATAAATAAATAAAATCTTTAAAAAAAAAAAACAAAAAAAAAAACAAAAAAGTAAGCTAGTTAACATAATAATAACTGACACTTTTAAAAATGCAATTTACTTAGTACTCTCCATTTTTTCTTTATATACTCAAAAGAGTTTTCTGTATTCAGGAGTCAGATTATCAACAAAAAGTAGCAGTATCTGTCCTGCTGTGTAAAATGTAAACTTCCAAAGAAAATGTGTTCTACAAATGAACATAAATTGTCCCCACACGGCACTAGCTGGGTGCCCTAACTACCAGCAGAGTGTGCAAACTCTACCTTTTGATCGTAGTCAGCCTGCTAATGCCTCAAGAGTAGAGTTCCCATAAGCCACATAACCGTTGCTGAGGGGTCTGTACTATAAGATCAGGGTCTTTTTCCTTGCATCCTGGAAGTTGCTAGGGTCGAATGGGAGAGTTTCCATTCCTGTTCTGTACTTTCTTCTCTGGGGACAAGCAGACTTGAGCTCCTGAGAGCTTGTCCTCTCATTTTATCATTCTCTGAGAGAAGAACATGAAAGCACTCACATCAGCTTATCCTGATGAAGAGAACCCATATCTGAACCCAGATTCTTCTCCACTCTAGGAATACACTGTAAATTAGAAGTCACTCCACTTAGGACAAATCTTGGGGACCCACCCTGACAGGCTCTGAGGCCAGACTTCATGGGTTTGACTTCCAGCCTCTGCCATTTACAAACTGTGTGGCTTCAGATAAATTGCTTAACTTTTCAATAAATCAGTAACTCATCTGCAAAATGGAGATCATAATAATAGCATCTTTCTCGTGGTTCTCACTAAGAGAAAAGGTAAGTCACATAGGTAATATGACTATATAAATTATCGTTCAGACTGGTACACTTTTGTGAGTGAACAGGGATGTTATTAATAATCACATCAGGACAGCAGGAATAAGCCAGGACTTTCCAGAGTAATACAGGATGTATAGGATTGCCCTATCATAAGACACCTGGCATGAAGCCTGGCATCTTCCTGGAATAAACTATTAATACATGCTACTAAATTGCCTGAAGGATTATGGTCAAGGAATTTCTGAAAATAGAAATATAATAATATCCCTTATTAGTAGTTTCAGAGTTTGTCCTTTTGCAGCAGGGTTTTTTGAAACAAGGGGAAAGAAAGTGTGCTCACTTATTTAGCCCCTACCTACTCTCACTTTTTGCAAGAGAAATGCCAGCATGGAGTATAGCGAGGAGCCTCCTTGTGTTCGTTCCAATCCCCACCCTTGTCTGATGATGAAAGAGGGGTGACATGAGGTCAGTCCCACACTAGCAGCAGGACTAAGGCTTAACTTCAGGAAGTTGACAGTTATTTTTATTTAGATTTTAAAAATTAAAAACACTGTGTCAAAAATCTAGCAAAAATAATTGGTAATAGAAGCAAAAAAATTCCAGACTCTGAAGTCCCATGAAGTCATCTCTATACCTCTTGCCAGCATAGGGTCTTTTAAAAACATGTTCTCAAGGTCCTGGCCAGCCTCGCGTCAGCTGCCCCAAAGATGGGACTTCCATCATTTCTTTGGCAAAATATCATCAACATCCAGCAGACAAGACCTTCAGACCTGGATTTCTCAGTTGGGTATAATCCCAGTACTAGGAGAGACCACATTAAGTTTCTGCTAAATGCGATTTCTTAGCCAATGCTTGCTTCGTTTGAGCCTGTGCATCTAGAAGCAGAATTTACAGTGCATATTTCAAATTCCTTTACGATTTACCATCAAAATTACCTCACCCTTCTAAGTCTAAATTTAACAAACTAGCACTCTACACTTGGCAAGAGGACAGGATTTGGGGGCTCTGTGACAGAAAAAAGCAATGGCATACCCGGAAGTCACGTTTTCCTGAAGGCCTGACGGGCCTAATAGGTGCCTTTTTTTCCTGATAATATCAGGGCTTCCCAGTTTACAAAGTCAGCCAAGATCCATTATCTCATGGGCATTTTATTCTCTCAGTTCCACCAATTTAGCACGCAGCAGGTCCAACCTCGTGCACGAAGCAGCCCAGAGAGAGAGCCCAGACAGCAGGACCATGCAGCATGTTTCCAGCCCCTCTCTGGCAAGCCAGGGAGAGTGTGGGACAGCTCCCGAGAAGATGAGTTCATGTTCAGCCTGGGAAAGCTTCACAGCAGTCTTTCCTGCTGCTCTGCATGAAATGAGCCCTGAGCAGCATGAAATCCCTGACCACAGGTGTAGAGATTCCCAGTGACATAAATATCTTTGCTGTTTCGCAGTTGGAAGAAGGCTGTGGGAAGATTTGCCACAAGCTCCCCCTCGCCAAGTTTGCCTTTATAAAGAAATGGTCATTCAGGCCTCACCGTTGCCAGGGAGTGTGATCAGTCTCTTCCCAACTTCCAATTAAAAGACTCATGAAAAAGAATTAGAGAAAGGTGAACATGTATCTCAGGCCATTGTAAGGAAAAGAAAAAAAGAAAAAAAAACCACAAAGTACAAAACTGATAGGTATTTTGGACCACAAACTCTTGAGATCTTCTGTATGTTAAAAAAAAGCTCCATAAAAAATTTATATACACAAAGGCAAGATTATAATCTGTAGGACAAATTATTAACAACACAACTATGTAAAGTGTTTTAAAATTCTTTTGAAAAGTGAGTTAAACTGATTTGAAACTATGCAAAGAAAATGGAAAGCAAATCCTCAAAAGGGTGGAAAAATTCTTAAAATATGTGAAATTCACTAATACTGAGAGATATGTAAATTAGTATAAAAAATATATGTGCCATACTTGCCCATAAAACTGAAGACATTTTTTTTTCTTTTTAAATTATAACATCCAGCCTCAACTCGGATGTGGAGAAGGGAGACTCTCTACCACCTGATTTCAATTTTCAACTTTCTCCATTTTATTTGGCATCAGACCATATTTTATCTATTTTATTTATTCATTTCTGCATCATTTTATTTCATTTCTTATCAATGTAAGCAGGATATAGTCAGATTTTATAACCAAACTCAAAGTTAGTGTCTTTTTTTTTTAATTTATTNTTATTTTTTTAAAGATTTTATTTATTCATTTGAGACAGAGAGAGAGATTACAAGTAGGCAGAGAGGCAGGCAGAGAGAGAGGAGAGAGGAGGAAGCAGGCTCCCTGCTGAGCAGAGAGCCCGATGCGGGCCTCGATCCCAGGACCCTGGGATCATGACCTGAGCCGAAGGCAGCGGCTTTAACCCACTGAGCCACCCAGGCGCCCAAAGTTACTGTCTTTTAACGGAGAAATACATTCCAACTACGTTTATTGCCATCATTGGCATGATTGATGATAAGTTTTGCTGTATATTTTCCAGTTTCTC
The DNA here is from genome assembly GCA_002007465.1 of Ailurus styani. Taxonomy (NCBI): domain Eukaryota; kingdom Metazoa; phylum Chordata; class Mammalia; order Carnivora; family Ailuridae; genus Ailurus; species Ailurus styani. The sequence continues at coordinate 145,237 of LNAC01001234.1, read as the reverse complement.
TCTACTCTGCTGTTTCTTTTTTTTTTCGTTATGCAGTCTGTGTTTTGTTTAGTTTTAATTTCTATTGAGATTTAAAATTTAGAAGTCCTATAGTAATTACTACCATATGTGAATATTACTAATTACTAGTTGTAAATGATAGGCCATTACCAGAAAAAAACCAAATAATCAATAACAAAAAAGACTAAATATAGGAGGTTTAACAACTTGATAAGATGTTAACATTTTATTTTTAAAATTTTTTAGCATGGAAAAGATCTCATAATATAATCAAAACTTGACCAAAAAAAACTAGTACAGTATGATCCCAAATATATGTGTGTGTATATATATTATAGGATTTATATAAGAAAGACTGAGAGGTAAATACATCAAAATGGCAACAATGATTATCACCTACTTATCAGTTATAGGCATTTTTTTCTCTACCTCATTTTTCAAAACTTTCCAAATTTATGTAATGACTTCATACTATTTTTATAATCCCAAATCAACCACTAAATTGAATTTCAACATGCTTATCAATGAACTTCTTAGAAAGCAATGAGCTTCTCAGATTATAGGGATTAATTAGAAGTCCAGGGACCTAGTTTACAATGGATAGTCACAGGCCAAGCCCTTTAAGAAGGTTAGCTAGTTCCAGCCACACGGTAAGCTTGGCATTTGTGGATGGACAAATGGATGGAAGGGAACTTGACTTGCACTCTGCCAAATTGTTTTCACATGTTATTATACAGATCACAACCTTGAGATGCCCTCTCGCCCACAGATACTTTAACATACACCAAAAGAACATAAAATACTCCAGCAACTGATTTTTTAATTATAAAACCATGCGACATATTGTTCTAAACTCATTTTTAATGCAAATGCAGCAGGCAGTGAATGTATCTTCTTCCAGTTTCTATCACTTAGTTTCAATTCTATTGCTCTTTTATCTTAAAAAGAATTCAGTGCTCAGTTTCATGTTTCATTTACAAAGCCATAATTTGATTTTGTTAACTTTGGAGTTTATAATCCAATTTGTATCTATTGTTCAGCCCAGTGGAATGAATTTGCATGGCACTCATAAGTAAAAATTATAAACTCAAAACACGTCTGAAATTTTAGACTCTTTATAAGACTACAATGAGTTTTAATACCAAATAACTTGTCATTTTTTCTTAATGAAATAGATGGTTTTTTGCTACCAATATTGAACTCTTTTTGTATTGAATCCTTCCTTATTGATTATAAATGGAGAGAGAAGTTGAACTAATTTGATTTATAGAGGAATGGTGATATTTATATATTCCCATTCTCTGTTATACCACTTAAATATAATGAATACATACATCTTTAGAGCTGCCTTAAAGTTTGAGCATATTTTAAAAACAGGACAATTGGGGATAAAACAATACAAATTGTTTAAAAGGAATAAGGAAAAGTGGAGTTCACTAGGCATTTAAGATGAATTGATTACCACTGGGTAGTAAGTTTGCATCCAATTTTCCTGTAGTTAAATACAAATAAACACATTGAATTACATAGAGATCAAAATACTTAAGAAATATATAAGCAAAGATAAATTGTTTGCCAAATCTCAATTCAAACAAAATTTGATCATGTTTCCATTTATGAAAAATGTTGAGTATCACCACAAAATACTTTCGACCAAATTTACTGAAGATAGATTGACTGTATTTAAGTAGAACCTTCATACAAGAGAACCGTATCCTCACTGTTGACGCCTGTCTTCCTAGTTAATGTACTTATGCAACTTTTTCACAAGTACTGAAAACTCGACAAGTCCAAGACTGAGCTACCTGCCCCCCAAATCCTGTTGAATTAACCAGTGCTTTTTATTTCACACCCACAGAAACTAATTTTCAGTCACCTTAGTGACTGGTGTTTTGTTGGAAGGATCACAGGGCAGCTTACAGAAACTACTGTCTAATTCCCCCTCTTGCCCCCCACTCTAGGGGATGGAACTAGACAGTGAAACCTTCGAGGAAGCCCGGCAGCTCTGCTCTAACTCTCACCTCTGCTGCTCTCTGCTCATCTGCTTCATTCCACTGCAAACCTGAGATATCCACGGCAGCAGACAATTGTCCCATAGATCCTTCTTTGACATGGGTCTTCCTGTTCAGGCCACAAAAAGATATGGACTGCCTCTTCTTACTCTCTGGAATCTTGTCATAGGAAGGCTTCTTTCAATTCCTAGAACATACCATGCTCTCTTCCCATCGTAGCCACTGCCATGGATTTCTTGCCTCCCCCCACCCCCCTCAGCATCGCTCTGCCTTGCTAACTCTTAGGGATCCTTGGTTTTTCAACTTAAAAGTCATTTCCTCCACACTTTCCCTTAATTCTTAGACCATTCATTCATTCATTCATTCCACATATATTTCCTGAATAGCTACTATGTGCCACACACAGCGCTGGGAACTAGACGAATTTTCGTCCTTTCCTTCATGGAGCTTGTGGTCTATGAGAAATATGTAAGTATGCATTATGATAAATATGAGAGAGGAAAGTGATAGGATAAAGAATAATAGAAAGAGCTCAGGTGGTCAGAGAAGGTCTGCCTGAGAAGGTGTTGTTTCAGCTGAGTTCTCTGAAGGACAAGGAGTCAGAGTTCTGATCCAAAGGAATCAGAATATGTACCAGCTCCATAGTACATCTGAAGAACTGGAGGAAGGCCAGTGTCCCCCAAAACACTGAGGATGTGAACTAGGAGAGTGGCTGTGATAGAAAATGAGATCGGGTGCCTGGGTGGCTCAGTGGGTTAAAGCCTCTGCCTTCAGCTCAGGTCATGATCTCAGGGTCCTGGGATCGAGGCCCACATGGGGCTCCCTGCTCGGCGGGGAGCCTGCTTCCTCCTCTCTCTCTGCCTGCCTGTCTGCCTACTTGTAATCTCTCTCTGTCCAAAAAAAAAAAAAAAAAAAAAAAAAAAAAAAAAAAAGAAAGAAAGAAAAGAAAATGAGATCACCCTCCCCCCTCAAAAAAGGTGGTAGAACAGAGTAATCTGCACACCAGATTTGGTACATTTTGACTGGTAGAGTTTTTAACTATCTTTTTAAAAATGTTACTACATTAGGCAGGGCAGCACTGCACACTTCACACTTACATCAGACCTGATTCAGTCATGCTAGTTTGTCAGTCCCCGGGATTCGATTTGAAAGGTGCTGGAAACAACTGAACTGGTTGTTGCATGTTCTGTTTCTGTGGATATGCAGAAACTCCTAATGCAACGTTTAAGATCTTTGAGTGGAATGAGCTGAATGGAATCCTGGAGCTACAGTAGAATTCAGCCCAAGATGGTAATGAGAACTGCAATGACCGTACTGTACTGGAGGCTGGCCATTTTATTTCTCTGGATAGTAAATGCTCCCAGATTTATATAAGGAGATAACTTATAGGAAATGCTCTTAAAAGTTTTCCTTCAATCTCATACATATGTTCTCTGGATTGATTACTGATTTTTTCCTTTTATTTATGTAAGACTTCTTTATCTACCTTTACTTGTTTCAGTAAAATTTTAATTCGATATGTAGTCTCTGCATCTAATCTAGACAAATAATATATTTAAAAAACCACCTGACCTGGGGCTCCTGGGTGGCTCAGTCAGTTAAGTGTCTGCCTTTAGCTTGGGTCTCAGGGTCCTGGGATCAAGCCCCTGCTGAGCAGGGAGCCTGCATCTCCTTCTCCTTCTGCCCCTTCTCCCCGCCCTCATGCTCTCTCTCTCTCTCTCTCTCTGTCTTTCTCTCTCTCTCTCAAATAAATAAATAAAATCTTTAAAAAAGAAAAAACTACCTGAACCAATGTCCATCAAATTTTTAAAGCTACGTCTAACACACATCAGCCAAATGATATTTTTTCTATAGAACACTTATATACAAATATTGCTTTTAGGATTGTAGCTAATGACACTTTTACTTTTAAAATATTTTATTCATAGCTGTCTCTGTGTGTGTTTGCTGTGTAATATTTTTCTTTATCAATGAAATTCCCATCATTATTTTCCCCTTATTTGTTCCTCCATGAGATTTTAGTGACACCTGGGATTGTTCATGACCATTTTCTTATCAATGATCAGTTGCATTTTTTGGAAAACAATATTGCCTGATGATAAAAAAAAAAAAAGGAAAAACAGCCCACAACGTTTTGGTATGCCTGTTAATTAAATCTTGGCAAAAATATTTGAGAAATAACCTGAAATGACAGTTGTCGGTTATAATGTGGAAACAAAGAAAATGATACCCACTCAGACACTAAAATGGCCAGAATCAAAAGTAAACTAAATTGGCAAACTAGTTCTAGCTCAATTTTTTATGATATTTTGGATTTTTTTTCTTGATAATTAGGATTAAAGGACCTAGTGAAATTCTTCAGGGCTTCAGTGGTCTTTCTTTAATGGCACCCTTTGCATTCTCACTCATTTTGCTGGACATTCAATATCTGATATGGCAGGAGCAAATAGAATGAGGGTCTAACTTTATACTTAAGTTTCCTAAATATACATTAGATTCCTTGAGGAGGTAATTCTCAATGAACTCTGATGTTGTTTCTTCAGTTAAGTCAAACACAGTAAATGCTTTTCTTTATTAAACTGCTACTCTGAAAGGAATTTTTAAGTTAGTCGTGGCCAAAATATGTAGCCACAGTTCTAAATTACACCTATACATGCTATCTTTTCTAAAGATAGCATATCTTAGTTAAAATCACAACTACTGTACTTTGGGTGTGATGCATATCTTAATTCACATAGGCAAAGGACCCAGAGACACTTCACTGAATATCAGGCATTCTGCTATAAATTCTAACATTTGCTTGCTTCTGGTCCCCCTTCTAAAGGATGGTGGCTTCTCAGAGAGCTTCATAAAGGCTTGTGCAAACTTAATCAACACTTTCCAACCTCAATTTATTTCAGTTTAATGTGGAAGACAAACTCTAGCTGTCCTGTTTCGCTGATTATTTTTTCTCCTTTAAATGCCCATCACTGGGATGGCAAACAAGAATTTAACTCTGAGTTTGGTTTTCATGGTTAATAAGATGTAATGACCCATACTTAGAAATTTTATTAACTATATTATACTGAAAAAGAATGGAACCTTTAAGTATAGACTGGGTTTGTACACCCAGCAAAGAAATGTCATGATTCTACTATAGAAGTTCTTTCAGAAATATGTTTTATTCTGAAAATTATGAAAACATACTAATCATAGAAAAATGCTTCAAAATTTATTTATGTGCCACAGAAAAAAAAGGAGACCATAAATTGTTTCCTAGTGGAACACTATGATGTTCTATACAATAAATGACTAACATATATTCTGTTTGGCATTAGGAAGATCAACTTACAATGTCAAATAAGAATAGAAATCTTAAAGGAAGCACACAGAAAGAGATAGTGGTCCATTTACCTATTTCTTTCTCTTATTTGTAAGATTTTTATTTGGATTTCAGAACTTTAAGGTGTAATTTGTTATTTTTCCAACTTTAATCAGTATTCATAAGCTTGTTACACAATGTCTTAGCTTTCCATTACAAGCTTTCTTTTCTGCTCATGGTCCTCCAAGGTTGAAATCATGGTATAAGCCCTGCTCCCGTCTCATCAGAGTTGGGGGTTCTTTCCCAAGGATGTTTCAAGGTTGTTGGAAGAATTTAGTTTCCTATTATTATAGGATAAGAATTCCTGTTTTTCTGTTTTCTTGGTGGTTGTAGGATTGAAATCCCAACTTTCTTGCTAGCTATAGGCCAGGGACCTCTCTTAGCTCTTAGAGGCTACTAATAGTTCCCTATCATGTGACCCGTGTCTTAGGTCCTCTTATTCTTCCAATTTCTGATTTCTATAAAGACCAAGTTCAGGGGTGCCTGGGTGGCTCAGTCATTAAGCGTCTGCCTTTGGCTCATGTCATGATCCCAGGGTCCTGGGATCAAGCCCCGAATCGGGCTCACTGCTTGGCGGGAAGCCTGCTTCTCTCTCTCCCACTCCCCCTGCTTGTGTTCTCTCTCTCGCTGTGTCTGTCTCTGTCAAATAAATAAATAAAATCTTGAAAGAGAGAAAGAAAGAAAGAAAGAAAGAGAGAGAAAGAAAGAAAGAGAAAGAAAGAAAAGAAAAGAAAAGAAAAGAAAAGAAAAGAAAAAAGAAAAGCCCAGTTCTTTGGAAGACTCTTCTGAATAACTCAGGCCCACCCAGGAAAATCGTCCGTTTGATTAAATCAAAGTCAGCAGATTTGATACCTTAATTATATTTGCAAAAACTCTTCACTCTTTTCATATGGCACTGTCTAATCACGGGACTGAATTAGAATATATTCACAATCCTGCTCACACTCAAGGGGCATGTATTATACTGGGACAGTACACCAGTAGGGAAAGACTCTTGGGGGTCATCTTAGAACTTTGCCTACCACATGCTATAAAAGGCCAACTTTGGGGAGCCTGGGTGGCTCAGCTGGTTAAGCATCTGCCTTTGGCTCAGGTCATGATCCTGAGTCCTCAGACCAAGCCCCGCATCGGGCTCTCTGCTTAGTGGAGAACATGCTTCTCTCTCTCCCTCTGCCTGCCCCCAGCTTATACTTGAGCTTTCTTACTCTATCTCAAATAAATAAAATCTTTTAAAAAAGAAAGAAAGAAAGAAAGAAAGAGAGAAAAGGTCAACATCACCAAGAAATAAAATAATTTACTGAGTACCTTCCATATTCCAGCACTATTCTAATTCATTTCATTTCTATTAATTCATTTTGACACAACAATTCTATGAAGGAAATTCTCTTATTATCCCTGTTTTACATATAGAAAAACTGAGCCTTTTTGAGGCATTCGCTAACTTGTTCAAGAACACACAACAAGCGAGTATCACAGTTGTAATCCTAGGCCAGGTATGTCTGACTCCAGAGACATATGCCATGTAGAAATGACTCACTGGATATCATTGGCCAAAGAGAACATTGCCATAGACTTTTAAGGAGAATTACTGATTTCAGAGGAACATGTCTTCCCTTCATCATGCTTTATCAACCAACAAAGATTTACTAAGTTCCTCACTTCCTGGGACACTGGACTTAGCAATAAGTAGTTTTTTTTTTGGTTTTTTTTTTGTTTGTTTGTTTGTTTTTTTTAAAGATTTTATTTATTTATTTGACACAGAGAGAGAGATTACAAGTAGGCAGAGAGGCAGGCAGAGAGACAGGGAGAGGAGGAAGCAGGCTCCCTGCTGAGCAGAGAGCCCGATGCGGGCCTTGATCCCAGGACGCTGAGATCATGACCTGAGCCGAAAGCAGAGGCTTTAACCCACTGAGCCACCCAGGCGTCCAGCAATAAGTAGTTATACAGATCTGTACTAGATCCTTGTCCTTGAAAGCGCAAGATCAAAATATGAAAAATAATATACAATATTATTGACTATAATCACTATGTTGCTAAGAGGGCAGATCTTAAAAGTTCTTTTTTTTTAAGATTTTATTTATTTGAGAGAGAGAGAACACAAGTCGGGAGGAGAGGGAGAAGCAGACTCCCTGCTCTGCAGGGAGCCCCATGTGGGGCTTAATCCCAAGACCAAAGGCAGACACTTAACCGACTGAGCCACCCAGGTGCTCCAGATCTTAAAAGTTCTCATCAGAAGAAAAAAAATTGGTAACTATGAACAGGGAGATGTAACTAAGCCTTGCAGTGATTATTTTGCCGTGCATACAAATATCAACTCATTATACTGTTGAAGCTAATATAATCTTATATATCAATTATTCTCAGTTAAAAAATGGGAGAAATAAGATAATCATATGCTTTCCCTAAATAGCAATTAAGATCTTAAATGCCTCAAACATAATACACTTGCCAAACAAGTGGTGCAGTCAATAAATATAGACCATTATGAGCTAAAAATTTCACAGAAAACTTCAGAAAGGAAATGGGACTTTGACGTAAGTGATTGGGTTTTCATAAATCCTTATGCTGGGAATTAGAATGAACTTTTTACATATAAAAGAAAATTATCTGGGGAGCCTTTGAAACACAATAACATGTTGTAGCATGTTGTAAACTAAAGTATATAGATTCTCTAAGTTTAAATTTTTCTAGAAGCTAAGAAACGCAAAACCTAGAGAGGGCAGAGAGTGGAGATTCTCCATCGGAGGCTCATCGACTCTAGAGGAGTCTTCTCAGAGTGTGGTGCAGTCCTCAAACATCAGTGTCACCGAGAGTTTGTTAACATGCAGTTGCTAAGTCCCTCTGCGCCTATACTCAGTTAATATCTCAGAGAGTTGGTCTGAGGAACCCACTATTTAAACAACCACCTGAGGACATTCTTATCTCAATAACTGCTTTCCTTAAGGGTGCATATACAGGCCACGAGGTAGAACAGATCCTGAAACAGCATACAAAGTCTTGAACCTGTGTGCCCATCTGCCTGGAGGGAAGCTCCGTGGCTTCCATCAGATTCTCAAAAGAGGGACACCTCGGTGGCTCATTCGGTTAAGCATCTCATTCCAGCTCAGCTCATTATCCCAGCGCCCTGGGATCAAGTCCCGCATAGGCCTCCTTGCTCAGCGGGGAGCCTGCTTCTCCCTCTGCCTTCTGCTCCCCTGCTTGTGTGCTCTCTCTCTCTCTCTCTCTGACAAATAAATAAAATCTTGAGGAAAAAAAAAGAATCTTAAAAAGGTATGCAACATCCCCTCCCCCAATTGTTAAGAATCACTGGAATACAGGAAAGAAGGCTAAGGCATATTAAGGAAAGAGAAATGGGATGTTTTCAATGTTAAGGGGATCAGAACTATCCAGAGCAGGCTAGAACACTAACCTGAGGGTGAATCTGAGCAGGCAGCGATGTTAAATGGATGATGAGGCTGACCACATGTTCACCACCTCTACTGAAGAAGAGTAAGTATCTATAAAACTGTAGCGGGAGGCATTGAGACAGGAAATAAATACTTTTTCACACTAAAACTGCTGGGAATACCCCAGAGGGTGGGAATAAATGAGATAATCACCCATCCAGAAAGTCAGACACACTAAAAGATTGATGATTCAGGTCTGTCCGCTTTTTCAGCAGAAAACAGAATTATTCATTTTGGGCTGTATTTTGTTATGACAATAACCACAGTGGTCCTAATAAAGGAAGAGACTTTATGACATTTAAGGTATTTTGAATGTTTAGGTTTATTAAAAATTAAATTTTAAGTCAGTCCCTTATTATGTCCTTCATTAATTATCCATTATCATAGCCAAACGATCAGTGCTATAGTTTAGTGGATCAGTTAGTGATATTTTAAAAGGCAAGTGATGAACATATATTGCCTGGCTAACTTTCTAGTAGAAAAAGATAAAGTTTCATATTCCATAGTACCCATTCTAGATAAAGTAAATGTGCATTGATCCATGGAATAGTATAAATTGTCTTGGGCTTTGGCTAAAAGAGTCCCATAATAACCAGTCAACTTCATTAATTTGTTGAGAAAAAAAATCTATCAAACATGTTGTTTGACCTTACATAAGAGAACAAAAATGTTGATTTTTCATTCAAATGGTTCGAGTATATATATTTGAAGAAAGTGATTCATTGAAATAATTGTAAAGAGCTGGTCACATGACAGAATTATTTTTGTTAATTCTTAAAATAAAATTGCAAAACAAGGGATCAAATAAAAAGCTAATTATATAGACTAACCTGAAACTAGTACTAGGAAAAAAATGGAGAGACTATTTTCACTGTTACATTGAAAAGCTATGGGATTCCACAAAGTTTAAGAAAAGGATGAGATGGATAGTTATATCTGTAAGTTTTCATTTATGTTTTAGAATGTTTGAAATATAATTTCATTTTATTGTATTACTATCAAAGAGAAAGGCTGAAAAGTGGAAGAAAAGTGGAAAATGTATGATGAGAACTAGATTAATAAAACCCTGTTTACCAGATGATACACAAACACCCAGGACCTTGTCCACTGCAGCGTAGTAAAGTGGCGATAATAACCTATTCCAAAACTTGAACTCTACTCTGACTTCTACCACCAGCTTTTGTTTTAACTTTTTCTGATATGCTATGGTTCTATGGAGTAACCTCATGAGCACTTTCTCCCTCAAAGAGCTGAATCACACTAGAGCACTAAACATATTAGAAAATGTCAATGAGAGAATTTCACTTTAGCCTGAAACCTGGACCAGAGTTTAAGAGAAAAAAAAATCTTTTTATTCCTTCACTAAACTTTACACTACTTATGGCATAATATATGTTTTACAAATGCCCATTTGAAATGAAGAAAACTATTTTATAACTTTTTCTTAATATCAGTGTATTTCTTTCATTTATTTTCTATTTTCGTAGAACTTCAAACTTACAAAAAAAAAGTCACAAGAATAATAGAAGGAACTCCTATATACCCTTCATGCCAATTTACCAATCCATTTTCTTTATCATTTTTTATAATTATTTTCGGGGCCATTTATGAGTAAATTGGAAACACTGTGTTCCTTTACTCTTAAATACCTCAGTGTGTATTTTCTAAAAATAAGTATATCCTCTTACATAGCCACATGTCAGTTCTCAAAATCAGGACATTTAACAGTGGTATTTATTTAACAATACTATTATTTAATCCAGAGTCCATATTAAAATTCCATCGCTAATTGTTTATAACAAAAATGACCCAAAAGAAACTTTCTGAAAATATACAAGAAAATAAAGAAGTCTTTTTTTTTTTTTAAATCCTTTACTCTTGTGGGGGGGAAATGGTGCTCTCTACTATTGTCTATGATTTTTAGAGATTTTCAGGTTTTTTTTAAATAATGTAATAAGAGCTCAGAGTTTTCTACAAGAAAACCAGAGTTTTTCTTTCCAAAGCTAGTTAACCAGGAAACATTAACCTGTCTTAAACAGAAGTGCATGGCACAATAAGACAGATCTCTTTACGCTGATCAATAGAGCAGGAAGAAAATTAATGTTCAGGACTGGTGACAAAGTGTGCCACTCACTTCCATGAAATAGCGTGTGTCTGTCTAGGGGCAAAAAGCATTTAGTGTAGAAAACAGCTATCAGGATTTATTTTGCACTTTTAAAATGCTCTTAGACTTCTTCCATGCACTCACCACTTAAAATCAATGACTAGAAGCAAGAAAGAACTTCTGGACAGCCTCGCCAATTAACTTATTCCTTCTTTGGCAGAATAGCAAAATGCTAACCTGAAGGAATTTTCTATCTTGGTACATGTGCATAAACATATGATATTAAACAAATAGGTAAAATTATACAACTCTACAAAGCTTAAGAAGATTGAGATTTGAGAAGATGCAAATAACAAGTGAAAAGTTTTTTTTTTTAAACTTGAAAAATCTGTTTCTAACCAGAGAACTTTAAATATCATGTCATTAGCTAACAGAGTTCAGTCTGCTTTTGTATTCCAAAAGTCCTACACCGTGGCTCAGTCTGCACCCAACATCATAATTAGGTCAGAGAAATGATCACACTGCCTTGTAGGCCAAGAGCGAGTGCTTAGAGAGTATTTACAGCCATGAGTAGATAAACCAAGGATATTTACTTTGGGGTTTCAATATGAAATTCTTTCAATTTTGAAATTCTTTGGCAATTTTCTCTATATCTCAAGTGAAAACTACTGAGCCAAGGAGAGGTAACTTTTGGTCTCTATGAGAACATTAATTCATTCATTCACTCATTCAAAAGCTGTAAACTTGAGCTTATTGATGGAAGCAGCAGCAAGATAATAATCATTATCTGGATACTAGTTTTTAGTTTATAAAAGACTTTAGCATACATAATGTCATGAAATCCTTATACTTAGCTCCTGTAAGACAGAGGTTCTCAATGTCTCCATTTTACAAGTGCTTACAAGAATAAAATGTTAAATAAGACAGCCCGTGTATTTAAGGAAGTTAAGGTTGCATGGTAAAATACCCAGCTAGGTGGAATTTGTGTTAAATATGAAGAATAAAATTTGTATTTCAGCTTGTTTGGTATGAATTACCTAGTAGATTTCACTTACAGAATTACCAAGGTCTTATATAAGCCATTTATTAGGATTAGAAAAAAGGCTGATCATACTTGGAAAAACAGAGTATAAGTATAGAGTTAAAAATTATAGGTCAGCAAGATTCAATGACAGTGAAATTTACACTCATCTTTTTGTATATTCACATGAATAATTACAGGAGAATTATTGTGAATAGCCATAAAATAATCTGTAAATAATGTTGAGAGGCAATTTACTGAATTAAGATTAGCATTACAACTCTATCATTGACTAAGTTAGCAATGTTGGGCAAATTTTAATTCTCTAAATCTGTTTTCTCATCTGTTAAGATGAGGGTAGTAATCAGTCTCCTTTGGTTTTTATATAGATTGACCCTATGCATAAAATACTTAATATAACTCAGTGAATATTATCTCTTTTGTATAAGTATACAAGTAGTTCTATATGGGATTATTTATATATTTCTAAATACTGCATGCTCTCTGGACTTGTATAAAGGTGAAAAATTCTTATAGTTGCCTGTGTTTCTCTTCAGTAAAGCCTTCTGATATAATTTTACTGAAAAAATGAGGGAGGAAGAAACAATGTAATGAAACTTCTTTCACAAAAATATTATCCTCAGTTCTGCAATCACTGTTACATGTGAGTTTAATAATCCCTCATTATCACTCTAAGAAATTCAAATTCTTCATAAGTATGGTTTCTTTTTACACCATACTTTGTAAAACTTCGGAATTTTGCTTGAAGGGATGCTAACATGGGTAGAAACAGAAGTAATGTCTACCTACACTTGCATCTTTATTCAAAAGGAAGATAGTAATTTTTTCAATGAATCAGGTTTGCAGTCTCTGAGCAAATCTGGGCACTTGGGACCAAAGAGATCATATTGTAAGAGGCAGCGTAGTATATGTGGGAAGTGAATGGGCTTTGGAGGCAGATTCCTCTAGTTTACAAATGCCAGCTGCTCCATTTACTCCCTGTGCAGTTTGGACCATGCTTCTTAACCTTGCTCAGCTTTACTTTGGACTGTTTCAACAGAAACTACTAATTCATACTTTTAGGGCTGTGGAAAATATTGCAGGTAATATGCAATACTTGCCAAACATGTGATAGGTGTATAGTAAAATCACATTTCTTGGTTTGATTTTTAGCTATTTTGATACAAAACTTTATGACATTGACAAAATGTTCATAGTTAGCTTTCTCTTTTATATCATTCTTTTAAAAGTAGCATCTTCAAAATCTTCCCTTTGTTAGATAAAGGGATCTTTTGTTAACCAGTGGTTTGTTTTCCACTTTGAAATGTGGGATAGAGAGCGGGTTTCTAGGATGATAAGAGTATGCCAACTGCTAACAAAACATCAGGAAGGTCAGAGCAGACTGCTACCAAAATCACGAGCAATGACCGCCCCCGCCAGATTTATTTCTCAAAGAAATAACAGAGAGAAAAAAAAGAGTACTTTCTGACTTTACTGGGCAAGGGGGAAAAAGACTCATAAAATGTTAATAGCTTATCTCTGTACATTTTAGATCTACTTAACTACTAGACTCATGTTTCCACTCTCCTTCAATCAGGGTGAACCCACAGTAAAAGGATGAAATGAACAGCTTTTTATTACAGTGTGTCCCCCCACCTTCACTTCCTGGTCCATGTCTCCACATCCAACAGTGGCAAGTCTTTTTGATCTTTTCCTTCAATATCCTCCCCCACTGAAACTCACCTCTGATGTTTCATTACCACATTTAAAAACCCCACAAAAACCAGTAGGACCTTAATGCTTTATCCCTCCCATTGGTCTTTGCATTTTAACAGAGGTCAAAGGTCAATATTTCAAATGAAGGCATGAAGCATAATTTGTTTTAAAAAAATGTCAGGCTTTTGGAGGAAAGATTGCCAGATTAGGAAGATGATTAGAACTTCCTGCAAAAGTAAAGTCATAGTGGATAGTTGGTGCTGAGCCATGTCTTGTGTATTTTGGTTAATTCAAGGAAAAATGAAAGTGTCTATCAGGTACACTTTTGGCTTATTCAAAATGAAAATCACATAACTGAGTCCCATGGGAAAGAAATATTCTTCAATTTAGATTACCTATTTTATTGAATAAAACAGGGATAAAAATGAGAAAATGAGCACCACTTTTATCCTCTAAAATGTTAGTCCCTGGGTGACTTTTAAAGACGTATCATCTTTAATCCCTCAGACTTCATAAGATGTGTTTCTAGGTATTGTCAATACTTCATACTTGTCCTGGGAGGTAAGCACCATTATCATCCTTGTGTTGTGAAAGCTCAGAAAAGTAGTTAAGGTTGAATAGGTAGTTATCAACAGAACTGAGGCTAGAATTAATTTATCCTGTTCAGTGGACTATTTACTGAATGCCTATTGTGAGCCAGGTCACCTACCATCCAGTGCTACTGGGCTTTCCTCATTATTATTGCAGGCGCTCCTCTCTGCTTGGCCTTGGTGTGGCAGAACAAAAAGGGTTGTGCAACCCTTCAATACACTAATGCCATGAGTTAACCAAGCAGGGAGAGGGAGGGCTTTGGTTCCTCCAAATTGCATTGCACCACAAAGCTCAGAAGCCCCTGCCTATACTGGGTGATCCCCCCTGGGCTATGTTCCCTGGGTTGGATTGCATGTGCCTAAGAAAGAAAGAAAGAAAGAAACAAACAAACAAACAAACAAACAAATTCTGTAGTCTTTCTTTGAGCAGAAAGGTACTATTTGAAATTGGCAAAACTAACTAAAGGAGTTGATAGTTAACCAACTGGAACACATGATCATGTTCTTCCTAAATTTAAGGCCAGCCCTAATTTTAACCATGACCCAAACAAGTCTTCGTTCTCTGTGGCTCTTGTGTATACCAGAATCGTGTGAAGGAAAGCCAGAACGCCATTTTTTCCCACTGGTTTGGCAGTATGTTGATCTTTTGTAAAGCATACCAGCCAGATAAATTGATCTCATATCTAGTTTGCCAAGCGTTTCTGCATTTACCAGGAAATGGGAAATTATCTTTCATGCCAATGACATTGAATACTCACATCTTTCCTGAGATTTTCCTGCTTTGGACATGAGCAATCAAGGCTCTATGATGTAGGTGTTTATTAAATCCCTGCAAAATCCTCTGGGTCTTTTGGCAAAGGAGCACCTCTGCCGTTTGTTTTTATTCTAAAGAATTGCATCCATAGGTCACAATCTGTCTACCATTCCAAAACCTAGCCAGATGGACTGTTCGCGGGTCTGTTCTAATTTGGGAACCATTCCAACTCTGAAATAAAGTGCCCTAATAATTTTGTTCCATGTGTATCAGCCATTGACTGAGGTTTTGGCCCACCACAAAGAGCAATTATGCAGCTTTCTCATTACTATCATTATCCATCTGTAAAGCGTCCTGTCAATAAACTACATTTTCTACTGGCTTGTGGTCTTTTTTAACCTAGCCTCCTGAATATTATTCTACTCTGCCTAAGGTAAGAGGTGATGCAGCGAACAGCAACACAGGCAATAGAAGGACTTATAAAGATAGATTAGTGACCAGTGGATAGTGGGGCAGACTGGGAAAGACTGATGAGAGTTTTCTTCTGTCTTCAGCAACATCCCACAGTTGGAGCTCTCTACCCTTCCGACAGCAGATACAATCTCTTCAGGGCTTGTAGGTATAGCTATTTATTATAGAGCCTGCACTTGCCTTTAGATAGACTTAATCATGCAGTATCTTTCCCAAAACTGAGGAAGAGGGAAGTTCTGGAGTGGTGAGAATATTGATTATTTGACCACTAGTTTCTTTCATTCATATCACACAGTTATGGTCATGATTTCTGCATGGCTATTTGTAGGTAGTATTTGAGAGTACTCAGCAGTGACTAGAACAGTAAAATTCATACTCTTCTTATAGTTTATATAAGTAGCTTTTTAAAATCTCAGAATGAGTGATCTTTTTAATTTGGTGTGAATATTAACAGCATTAGGAGTTTTGTTGATTTATTTATCTGGTATATTAAATATTCTTCAGCTACAATTTAAAGACAACTTCTGTGATAATTTGTCAATGATGATTTCATCATATTAAAATTTTAGCTACACACTGAATTTTGATTAACACTTTGGCCACCATATTTTGGGGTTGTTTCAATTATCCTAAAACTAGAAGAATCCTTTGTTTGTTTGTTCTTAAGCTTCTAATAGCGGTGGCTTTCACAATTGGCACTGTTGACCTGGAAACCAGTACAAAGATGAACAGAATAAAAGAAATTAAGGATTAAAAGAATGTAAATGTAATTGTATGGCCACATACATTCATATTGCCATGAAGCCCTGGAATTGCTTTGAAGAATATGTAAAAATTAACTCAAGGAAAAGAAATGTTTTTTCATATCGGCTCACTAGAGTGATAATTTGCTAATTTTTCCATCTTCCAAAATGTTTTTTTTTTAATTTTCACCTCTATTTTGTGATATGTAAAGGCAATGTATGATTGAAGGAAATATTCCTGAAGTCATATGACACGCAAGAGGGACACATAGAACACCAAAGGTGATAATTTAGCATCTCAGGTCCCTGCCAATGTGCAAAGACTTTAACAGCAACTCGGTCTAGGTTCCCACACTCACTGACTTCCATCCCAACGTTGCCTAAAGCAGACTCTTCACATAGTGAAGTCACGTTATCATCCATATAGTGCTATGTGTATCAATCATTAACTCAAATACATTAATTCTAATGAATTCAAAATGAAGAAATTAAAGATAAGAATTAAATATCCTGTCCATGACCAAATAATGTTATATAATTTAAATATAAATTGTAATAGTACTTTAATTTTTACATTCCACTCTGTTCTCTCTGGAGAGCCCTTTTCCAGGCACCTTCAACTAGCTTACAGCAGGGGTTCTCAAATTTTCGCTTGCATGGGAATCATCTGGACAGTTTGTAAAAGCCCTGATTGCTGGGCCTCATCAACAGTTTCTGGCTCAGTAGGCCTGGGGTGGGGCCAAAGAATTTGCATTTCTAACCAGTTCCCATGTGATGCAGATAATGCTGATCCAGGGACTACACTTGGAGAACCACTGGCTTAAAGGACCATCCATCCTGCCAGGATGGATTTTCCATCAATCAGCCATTTTGAAAGCTCAATAATGAATGAAGACTTTTTTTGGTCTGCATAATTGAGATATAATTGACATATAACATTGCATAAGTTTAAGGTGTACAAGGTGTCAATTAATAAGCAAAAAATTTATATAGGAATCTAGGAAAGTTAGAGTACTGATAGGGGATGCTCTGACTAGCATCTAATACTGTGACCGTTTCTGGAGATTCAGAGTTTCTTTCATGGATGGTGCTGCTCTCCTCAATCAAAGAAGTTAACCACCAAACACCTGTGTGACTAATTGCCATCTGTGCTCTCTGGAACCTTGCTAATAGAAGAACATGTCAGAGATCTTCAATGAATTTTAAAATGCACCACTGGTGGATGATCTTAAGCACTTTTTATGTAAGGGAAATTATGGACCTCCTGGTCTAATATATTACGCTAATCCAAATAAATGAAATTGAGCCAACTCTTTTGTATGATGTGGCACTGAAGTTAATTAAAAGGTGGGAATAAAGTCTATAGTTACACAATCTATACAGTTTCTAGAATGAAAAAACTGGTCCACCTGCTGAGTCCCCAGTTCAGTCTAGCACTCAGGGACTCGGGACTATTCTCCACTGGCAGGAGAGCACATATCTAATGTTTCTATGAAAATGGAATTGATCATAGCTTAAACTAAGCAAAAATCTGAATATTTTGATTTATAAATTTACTACCTTTGTCTGTCACTAACTTCCTAATGAGGATCACCTAACCTCTCAAACACTGTATTTCCCCAGTTACATACGTGGGTCAATTACATTGACCTGCCCCATAGTTTTGTGAGAACACTTTTAATAGAAAAGAGCTCCTTTCGGAACCTAAATTTCTAGAATAATGGTCAAAGCACTTATTACTGTATCTTTGCTCAATTTGATAAACCAATTTTCCTGAGAGTTCATGCTGTAAAACATGAGTACTGATAGGGAGTAGTGGAAAAAAAAAAAAAAGAACTCTGTTTCACATGTAGAAATAGTGATGTTTGTGAGGCTTTTGATATTTTAAGGAGAGTACAAATTGAACCATTAATCTAAACACAGAGGAAAATTTTGCCTTCACATACATTAATTTTATTGTACTATCCTTCCAATGACCACTCTAAGTATTTTTAGAGTGGTAATTACTGACTTTGCCCAAACCTTTTTCATTCATCCATTCATTCATTGAATAAATACTTAGTGTTCTATCTGAACCATGGTTGGAACTGTGCCATGACCCTACATTTTAATCGAAGTTGTTATTTAAGTCCCAGATACAAGATATTCAAACATGGAATTAAAAAGGAATAAAGAAGACAAATGAAAAGATATCTGTCACTTCTGGGAGGACTTAAAATAAGTGAAAATTCAGATCAAATATGTAGTTTTATGGTTCTTAAAATTGTTGCTTTACTTGGAAACTACATGAAATACATATTTATATCTTTGTCATATATATGCTTGTCAAATTTCATTCACTTATCCATGCATGCCACAGGCATTAAAATAAGCTCATTTGCCTATGGTCATATTTCAGGCCAGTGCCTACAACTATAGAACACAACATCCATCCCAGAGAAATTGAAGATCATTTCCTACAAAAATAAAGCCAAACATTCCTCTTTCAGAAAATCTCCAATAAAGTTGGTTAAATACTATCTGTATCAATTTCGGGCTAAGTTAGCAATGTACACGGGGGTAAATCGGAAGCTTTATTCAGGGCAAGTATTTTAGGGTAAAATACGTATTACAGAACTCTGACTAGAACGTTTCAGTGTGGCTTTTCGTTAGGATTTAATTTGTTCTTCATGAGCTAAATATGAGTAAAATATATTTCTAATTCTTTTCCCATTAAAGCCTTTACAAATTATTTTTTCAAGTAAAATGGTTTTGATATATTTCAATGAAGAATACTGTTTTAGAAGTTATTTATATTACATCATAAAATTTAAAATTGTACAGCAACTTCCCAAATGTTGTTGAGGGTGTAGTTTGGACCAAGCACTGAGCAAGGTGCTGGTAATGCAGAATGAGTGCAGTCTGGAGGTGTGCCTGAAAGTGTTCAGTCTACTGCTAATCTTTGTTAGTAAGCTACAGAATTTATTTGAACATAGACTTAATTTTTAGACTAATCACAGATGTCAGGATACTTACTGAGTAGTTCTAGACTTTTTGAACAAAAAAAGACCAATATTTCAGGGCAGTAGACAGTAGTGTCTTATACTCTGGAGCCTCAAATAAGCCAGTAGAAAACTATGCTTTTTGAGTAAGCTTACTAAGTTAAATTTAAAATGTTCACCTTGAGAAAATGAGCAACAAAAACCCCAAATCTGTCATTAAAACTGAGCAGGTCTGTTTCCTGCAAAGATACATCACCTTTCATCGTTTTGACCGTAAGATGGCATTTCCTTCGCCCACTAGAGCAAATCTGCATGAAACACAGAATTCTGCCCCATGAACTAGACTTCTGTTTAGTGAAGTGCTTCTGTTGTCTATCTTTTATAATGGCTGTGGGCCCTTGTTTTGTCTCAGAAACTTATATACAGAGCTAACCCTAAACGCTGTTTTAAAGTGGGTATACTTTGTTTTGGATGCTTTTCTTCAAGAGTCAGTCATTTTCTGAAGATGTCTACCTGCTTCAGTTTTTTGTCATCTTTAATCAGAGGATCTAAAAAAGTTTTTTAGATAAAAAATTTATTACTTGAAAATCACAGTACTAAATAAGTGTAAAATAAATTTTAAGTAATTAAATTTTCAAATGTTATTTTTGTAGGTTTATAGCATTTATGGTTTAGAAGTGATTAAAGTTTAAAACTATTTGAAGATTTTTAGGATACTCTTTAAATAGAAAAACAATATTTAGATATAAAATTTAAATATTAATGCATGCTTTTTAATGAATAGTATATAATACATATTAACTTATAAAATTATATGTAAATTTGTATGAATTTATAAATTGATACAAATATGTATTTATTTGAATTTGTATAAATGTAAATTTATGTGAATAGTCTTTTACTGTATATAAATATATGTAAATATGAATACATATCTATATTTTATATTTATATATATTCTTGAAATTCACTCATTTGCCAAGCCATCTATTTGACTGAGAATGAGGAAGATATGTTATTGAGTGAATCTGAAGTTTTGCTAAAAGCCTTAGAGCAACTTTTATATATGATCACTCTTTATAAACAAAAATATATTCCATAATACAAATCCAAATTTGGGGAAAAGAGAGCTGCCATGAAGAATAGATTTTTTTTCTCAAAATTATCTATTTCATAGTTTTATGATTTTGGAATAATTTAGTTCATCTTATATCAAAAAAATAGCTAACCTACTCTCATGTATTCTGGGAATGAATGACCCGAAGCTAAAATTTTGGTATCTTATGTTTGCTTATAAATTTACACTGTCAAACACAGACTCTCTCTTTACTCTCCAGAAACTATTTTGTTTAAATCATAAGGAGCTATGCTGTTGAATAAACTTCTAAAACTTATATAGGTATAAGAACTAACATCTCGTATTCTCTCTGTATTAACAAATACATGGAGTCATTTTGTTTCTTCTTGCAATAATATAAACTATATGATCTGCCCAATTGAGATAAAATGTCATAAGTTATCATCTTACATTATTTTATATTCTCTACATATCCTGAAAGTCTTATTAACATTCTTATGACCATACTTCAATATAACCCATATACAAATATAAGCAATTCAAAATATTCATTATAAATCACCATCTAATTTTTTCTTTGTCTCATCTCTGAGTCAATATCAGTAATACTTTATTTTCTTCCTTCTTTACTCTGTCTTGTAGAGTGTATTGACCATTTATCTCTAAAGAACAATAACAGTGTGATGAATTGATACAAATAAAAGAATAAATGCCAAAGGAGGTGGTGTCTCTACCATGCTCTGCTATTGTATTAACAGTGTCATCTTGGGGAAAATTGCTTCATAAACTTAGGGTTCAAGTTTTCTCACCTACACAAACAAAAAACAATCCAATTCACATTGACAGGTGCTAAAGGCTCTTTCTGTGTTTTACTGCTAATGAATCCTTTTGGAATAGTGGTTTCTAATCTTTATATTGACTCCTCATCAAATTAGTTCATTGAGAAATGTCCATTGATTCCAATCACATTTCATCTGCCCTAGTTCATTTCCTATGCCTAGAAGTGACAATGAAAGCAAAAATGTGAATTCCAAGTTTGCTAACATGTTCCACTAAGATTAAACACTGATTTTTCCCTACACACAATAATTCTTTTCCAAAGAGCACTCACTTTTAGATTAAGTTAATATGAAACAAATCTCTAAACACATAAAGAACATTAACCAAAAGAAATATTGAAACCATTACTGAAATATTCCATAGTCAAGGATATAATTTGATTGGAAGTTAGTACACATTCTGTAATGCATGTAAAGAAATGTTTAAGAACCCTTATAATAAAGCTGTTTCTGAGAAAGCTAGAAAGGGAGGAAAACAACCTAAGGATCAACACTGATTAACTATTGTCAATCTAATTCCTAACAGGCCTAAATTCCTAAACTTTCAAATTGATAGACTTACTGACTTAAATCCCTATAGAAAAATCTCCAGCCTTGATATCAATGAGTATACTGTGGTACTGATGCCAGAAGGGATGGATTGCCATGTGGCAAAGCAGACACAACTTGAGTTCCTGGCTCCTGGTTTCCTTTGCTTTGTGTCTAGCATATACGCTATGATCTGCTCTGCTCTATATCATCTTCTGTTCTCAACCTTAATTTGAAAGGCTCTCTACCTTTGATGGGATAGTTATTTATTTTCTTTTATTTATTTTTTTAAAGAGATTTTATTTATTTATTTATTTGACAGAGAGAGACATAGCGAGAGAGAGGGACTACAAGCAGGGGGAGTGGGAGAGGGAGAAGCAGGCTTCCCGCTGAGTAGGGAGCCTGATGCAGGACTCTATCCCAGGACCCTGGGATCATGACCTGAGCTGAAGGCAGATGCTTAAGGACTGAGCCATCCAGGTGCCCTAGTTATTTCATGTTATTAGTGTGAACACAGTTCTGAGAAATCCAACCAGGTACCTTCTGAGATAGCTTACAAATCCCTAGTAGCCTAGCAACTTCTGCTATACTAAATCCAGCTTCTGTAAGAAATTCAGATAATTGGAGAAAAGTACAGAAGAGAGTCAGTGTTAAAGGTCATGTTTTTGAATATTTTTTGAATTGGTCAAATTGGGAAGATAGGAAAGTATAGAACCGGAAAGACAGGAATATATAAGTGATTTCTAAAAAAGCATTATGACAAAAAAAAAGATTATAATTTTCTAATTAATTGAAGCCAGGAAGAGAAAAATATTCAGCCTCAAGATCTGAGGTTACTATTTGACCACAAAACTTGCCCAGTAATGGTAATTATAATTGATATTTATGAAACACTTTCTATGTGTTCAGGCACTTCACTAAGTACATTGCAAGCATTAATTACTTTAATTCTTCAAACAAACCTATAAGGTGAATGTTTATATTAGCCTTTTATTTTTAAAGATGAAGAGACTGATGCTTGCAGAGGTAATATGACTTGACCTAAAAATTTCACTTTTATAGTAAAAACTGACAGGGACACAAAATTCACTTTCTTTAAAAGATACTTTATTGTGAGTACCTTTGGAATTAGTTTTCTGAAAAGTTTGTACTCTCATTATCTACTTAGGGACAAAGAGTTAAAGATATAGCTAGCTATAAAAATTATACACATTCTATGACACACATTACTTTCATTTTATTTATTTTGTTTTTCTCATATTTTGATAATTCTTTGAGGTCAATTGCATATATGAGCTCCTTGGGAGAGGAGAACACAATCAGTAAGTTCTGGGAACAACTTGGAATTGAATTCTTACTTAGTACTAGAAAGCATTTTTTTTCCTTAAGCAGAAATAAACTTAATAAATAAAATATATGAGATATAAGATTATAATTTGATTATGACTTAGAAGAGAAAGTTATAAATATGTGTACAAAAAATACATTGGAAAAAATAGACTAAAGTATTGGAAATGGTTGTGTTGGGATGGTGGGACTCTAGCCAATTTTCTTCATTCTACATATTTTTTCCATTTTATTTAATGAAGGGCTGTTACCTCTATGAAGAAAAATATTTAAGTATGGAAATAGGAAATGTAATTATAGAATGCTATAATCGGAGAGTCTTAGAGTTATAAATATATTATCTAAAATGAATTTCTATAAAGTATGGGCATCCATTATAGAAATTCCTAGGCATTAATATGCATATTTGTTAGATTTGAGAACTTAGAAACAAACAACTTCAAAAGGAAAATATTAGATATTGGAGCTTGATATTAGATTTTTAATATCTACTCATTGAAAACTTTTTTTATGTTGACCTAAATTTTATTTCACTATTATAGTTTAGACTTAAAAATATAGGAACAGGGCACCTGGGTGGCTCAGTGGGTTAAAGCCTCTGCCTTCGGCTCAGGTCATGATCTCAGGGTCCTGGGATGGAGGCCCGCATTGGGCTCTCTGCTCAGCGGAGCCTGCTTCCTCCTCTCTCTCTGCCTGCCTCTCTGCCTACTTGTGATCTCTCTCTCTCTCTGTCAAATAAATAAATAAAATCTTTAAAAAATATATATATAGGAACAATCTCTAGGTTCAAAAAAGCAATCAGAGGGAATGTTTTGCATTGATTTTGGAAGTGTTGCCTTATTCAAGGCGCTCTGCTAAGCACAAGACCAATAAAATATGAGTCCTACCCTCCAAGAGTTTCTGGTATAGTTGAAGACATGAGACACGTACCCAAATAAAAGCTGAAAAAAACTGAAGACATAAAAGTGATAGAACCGATTCATTGGTTCATTCAGCACACATTATTGACTATCTAGTAGATGACAGGAACACAGTGGTCAACAGGAAGCAGTCTCTGCTGTAGATAACATCATAGTCAAGTAGAACAGCTAGATAGGAAATCCAGGGATTAGGGAACAAATATACTCATTTATCCATCCTTTTATCTCTAGTTCATTTTTAAAGCTTTCACTAAGCATCCTTTGTGCAGCTACCAAAACCACCCCCAAAAAGAAAAGTGAGGGCTGTAGAAGCATGTCAAAATTAGGTCCTTATGGAGAGGAATTTACCATATAGAATGAGTGAGCAACTGTTTGTGTTTGAAACTATTGGAGAAAAAAACTCAAAACAATTTTTCTACGTTGTAAGTGATAAGAAAGGAGAAAAATGAAGAACCTGATGAAGCCAGGGACACATTCATGGATGAAGTATTCTCTAGCATTCATTTGAAGGGGTAACTTTTAATACTCTATTACATTTCAAGGAGCTCACTATTGTGAAGCAACATTTTTAGTAATGCTACTTTAAAATATTAACATTAATAATGTAATGGCTAAGTCACCTCAATTTTCTGATCCTATTTTACACAAATGAACAAAACAGGAATAAACTAATTAAAAATAAGTTGATGATGCTCTATCCTTTGTTTTTTGCCTCCAAAACATTTTTAGGTGGCATAAGAAAACACGCTTTTAAAAAATTTTGCTGATATTTACTTAAATACTGGTCTTTTTATTAATCACTTGCATCTTCATAATCAGAAGAGAGGAACCGTACAAAACAAGGTGGGATGATGGAACTAAAGGAAGCACAGGCCTCAGGCAGCATCAGGGCTCCTCCTGGCAAGGCCTCCCATCAGCTTATGATCTTGTGCATACCTTTGACTCAGTTCACTCAGTTTCAAAATGGGAAAAGCTGAAGGAAATTGTAAAAAGAAGTGCTGTACCTTCTGCTTAAAATACTTCACTTTCATAAGGTTCATCTTTGACTTCCCTCCTTGCTTCTCTCCTTCCCTCTTTAGCTTTCTTTTTAAAATTAATTAATGATTTATTTTTTGAGAAAGAGAGAATATAAGTGGGAGGGAGGGGCAGAAGGAGAGAGACAAAATCTTCAACTGACTCCCCACTGAGTGTGGAGCCCTCCCGGGGACTGGATCTCAGGACCCTGAGGTCATGACCTGAGCCATAATCAAGAGCTGGACTTTCAACTGAGCCGCCCCGAGCCCCCGCCCTTTTATCTTTCTATCTCTATTGCTCTTTCTCTTTCAGCCTCTCAATCTCATACATGCACACACATACATGTATTCTCTAAAAATACATGTACATACGCATTTATGTATGTACATACAGACCGAAATATATCAGAAAAAACAAAGCCATTAACAGATATCTGAGGTTTATTTCTGACACATATCCTATTTTGTCATTTCTTGCAATGCTTAGAATATCTCATCAAAGAAAACTGAGGTCATACTTGCACTTCTGATGTCAACTTTTAAATGCTTTCAGTGAAAGCCACTCTCTTTAGTTAACATCTCCAAAGTTTTAATAATTCTTCAAAGTGCACATACCTCGTCGTATTATTTCCTCAAGGTCCCTGAGTATATATCCATGTCAATTTAATAATCAGTAGTCCGTCTTGACTCTTTTTAATGACTCTGGACTTGATGAGATCTGTTTTTTAATTATTAGAAGCAGAGTTTGAAAAGTTTCTGGTGAATTTTGAGAATGACTTATAGAACGTCATTCCAGAAAACTACACTTTTGTTTGCACGGGCAGACTCTGAAATTTTCTGTTTGAAAAATCATTAACGTTTTTCAACAGTGTAGGTCCTGAAATTAAAAGAACAGCAGGTATTTACAGATATCTTTGATAGTTCAGATAGCTCAGTGTGTGTGTGTGTGTGTGTGTGTGTGTGTGTGTGTGTGTGTGTGTGTGTGCGCGCACGCGCGTACTCACACAAAACACTCCCAGTCTTCAGTTCTGATAGTCCTTGAAGGACCCAAAGGAACAAAAACCGAAGGAGATAAAGAAATACTTGGTATTCATACATTATCTAAAGCAAATAGTCATGTTATATCCAGTTCAATGAAAGAGTAAATCTTGTATAGTTTCAAATGCTTTACAAATCGATAAATGAATGGCAGCATTAAGAGGTTTGAAGTTGTTTCTTTTATTTTGCTAGATTTACCAACTAGAGAATGATAATACTCAGTTTTTAAGTTGATGAGGTATCTGGCTCCCTCCATGATACGAGTGTTATGCTTTGTACTACTTCAAAAAAAAAAAAAGTCCCTGCTCAGGTATGCTACAAACATACACAAAGTGTCTTATTAATATACTTATATTTGGGATATTATCTTGGAACTTGTTGTTTAAAAATTGAAAAAAAAACGGGGGCGGGGAGCGCCTGGGTGGCTCAGTCGTTGGACGTCTGACTTTGGCTCAGGTCATGATCCCAGGGTCCTGGGACTGAGCCCCATATCTGGCTCCCTGCTCTGAGGGAAAAGCTGCTTCTCCCTCTCCCACTCCCCCTGCTGGTGTTCCCTCTCTCGCTGTGTGTCTCTCTGTCAAATAAATAAATAAAATCTTTTTAAAAAATAATAAATAATAAAAAAATTTTTTAAAAAAGACTATTGAGGGAAGACAGGCAGAATTCACTGAAAATTATTAACTCCAGGAGTGTATTTGTGGCTTTCTGATTTCTCCAAATTGAATCAAGCAACATATTCCATTGAATGATTAATTATAATGTCAGTGAAATGTAAGGAAAACATTTGGGTAATGCTATACACATTGTTTCTACTTTACATCTAAATAGAGTAAAAAATAACTGATTTAGCTGAGTCCTCATACACATCTATAATCTCACTGACCCATCAGGTTGAATGACATTATTTTCCTTTTTCTTTGTGAACCCTCTTTGGCAATTTTGATTTATCTTCATCTCATTTTCTATCTTCATTTTTTGCATATTCAGTAATTTCTGCTTGAGATATTAAAGGTAATATTCACAACTCTATAGTTTTCAACAAATGAGAAACAGTTGCTTCATTCAGCATTAATAACATTTGTTCTACCTTTATAAACATACTTCGGAGGTTGTTTGTACTTGAAGACCAGATAATATTTTAACAACTGAATTTGAAAATCTCTTTCAAAATATTTTAATAATAATATAAATTATGATCATCTTAACACATTAATTGAAAGTTTACTAAGTGCCAGGAACTGTTAAATCTTCTATATGCATTTATCTAATCCCCCAACTGCCCTATAATATAAAGACCTCCTTGTACAAATGAGAAAACTGAGCAGTTAGGTAACTTTCCTAGGGACACAGTGCTAACAAATGAAGGAGCTGGAAAATGAATCCAGAAAGTCTAATTCTAGAATCATTGCCCTATAAAATAATTTATTTAAAATTATTATATTGATGGTAGATAATCAATTTTTATTTAGGCTAATTTATATTAAAGCAATCAGATAATTGTGACAATACAAAGAATTCTAGATAAAATGACAACCAAATTTATAAAGGTAGATTAAATTCATAGAACAGATAAAGCAGAGGAAAAGATTGGTATGTATGAGTGAAGACTGGAAGTTTTTAAAGTCTATAGGAAAGGTCTTCATATAAGACTCTAAGACCCCTAGAAGATGATGAATAGCAGTCAGTGAGCGTTAACTTACATTTATTTAGCATGGTTTAAGCTTTTTATTATAAAATCAACATGGTCATTAAGAAGTAAATGATGGGGCGGGCGCCTGGGTGTTTTAATCAGTTAAGCCGCTGCCTTTGGCTCAGGTCATGAACCCCAGGATCCTGGGATCTGAGCCCAACATCGGGCTCCTTGCTGGGTGGGGAGCCTGCTTCTCCCCTGCCTGCCATTCCCCCTGCTTGCGCTTGCTCTCACCGTCTCTCTCCATGTCAAATACATAAATAAAAATCTTAAAAAGTAAATGATACAAAAGATTTACATAATAATAAAAGTATTTTTTTCTCTCAATTCTACAACTCAACTGCCCAGAAAAACCCACTGTGAACAATTTCTTCTGTATCTTTCTAGATGCTTTCTTGGTAAATGCAAATATATGTTTATGTTAAACATAAACGAGATCAAATATATATACTGTTATACAGTTTTTTGAACTTAGTGAATAATGAAGATCTTTCCATATTATCCTGTAGAGATTAAGCTCCTTTTTAATAGTTAATGCCCCATTTCATTGATGAAAAATAACTATTCTAGACTTTTTCCAAACTTTGCCTGTTTCAAAAACTGCTGTAACCAAACATTCTTGATGCTCTAAACATGCTAGTGCTAGTTACCCCTACAGAAAAATTCCTGGAGCTACATGGGTTAAATTTGTATAGTTATTGCCCTTCAAGAAAATTGTACCCCTGTACTCCCACCAACAAGGAAAAGTGCTAGATAATACCAGTGCTGGATAATAAGACATTTTAGTCTTCGCTGAACTAACAGGTGGGAAAGTTCCTCAAATTAATTTGTACTTATTTAATTATGAATGGAGCTAATTAATCATTAATGAGTTAAGTATTTCTTTAATTATGAGTGGATTTTGCCCTATTTGAATTGGTCATTTGTATTTTATTTTGTCTGTTTTTATTGAGTTTTTCATCTTACTGAGTTTGTTGTTTTTGTTAAGGTTTTAGACTATTTTCTGTCATGTATGTTGTGAATATTTTCCCTCGTTCCTAGTTTATGTTTTGCTGTATGTATGTGGCATTGTAAAGAAATTTTAAATTTCTATCTTGTCTGAATTACCAATTTTGTTTTTTATGCCTCCTGAGTTTGACATGCCTGGAGGGATTTTTTTCTATTCCATAATTACAAAAACATTCATATGTCTGTTATTTTTAATGTTTCATGTTTTTACATTTACTCTTTTTATTTATCTAAAATATATTTAGGTGTAGGGAATGAAGAAGAACCCAGTTTTTCACCCAAATGGCTTTGCAATTGTTCTAGCACCATTTATTAAGTAGTCCGTCTTTTACCTACCGACATCAGATGCCACCTTTACCCTATAGTAAATTCCCACATGGAGCTGGACTTATTTCTGGATTTTCTATATAGTTACACTGAAATAATCCCTTTTAAAGTTCTCCTTAGGTCAGTATTTTATTCAACAAGATTTCTTTATCTTGGATAGGAAATATATCCTCATTATGGCTGTAAGATAGAAAATAATCCTAAGGGGTTGATGAGACAGGCTGCCTTCACAGTGACTATGTACAGTGACTCTGTGTGTGTGTGTGTGTGTGTGTATTTAATATCTCAGATCCTTAACGTTTTAGTGGCTTGAATATGAGAATAATTTAAGGTTGTCTTTTCTCTCTATATAGTTCCATCTGCTCTTAGTTCTTTGTCTTGTAATCTTGAGAATTCTAAAAAGATGGCAGCATTGTTATGAATTACTACGCTATATTTAAAAAGTATTTTTGAAAAATAGAAATAGTAATAATTTATGTATACTAATCATTCATAGCTTATCATATATAATTATTTAATCTTCCCATGTAAAAAGGCATGATAATTATTAATATCATCTAAGTTTTATAGGATTGATATATATCTCAGAGACACAGGTCATTCATTAATCCAGGACCATATGGCTAGCAAATAACAAAAAGAGATCCCAGATCAAGCCCAGATCTTTTCAAAATAATAATGCAAAGCTCTTTCCAGTATTTCAAATTTCCTAAGTGTAGAAGCATTTTCAGAGTTTGGGCTATGTATGGTACTATGATAAGACGTTGGGTTACAGGGAAAAAGTCTTCAGTTCTGGCTCCCTATGTTAAGGTGGAATGACTGTGAAGCTTAGGCAGAGGCAAAGCTGTGAATGATGGCTTATCTTGATACCCTGTTGGCAACTTTACAGTATCCTCTTCTCAAACACCAACTATTGCATGTTCTCCTGGTTCTACTGGGCAAAAAAAATTCCCAATGTCCTGCCCAAGCCAGTCCTCCTTGGACTTACTCTCATGCTTTGATTCTTAGTTCCTTTTTACTGTCAATGCTATGATTTTACAGCTCTGCATCTTAAAGTGGTCTCCAGAAACCCATGATAATATAAGAGTAAAATGCAACACAATACTCATTTCGGGGCCATTTGTATTTTCTGAAAGACTTTTAGTTACTGATTGTACTTTTTTGTTATTCAGTTCCTTTTGGAAAATAGGTAGTTTTATGGGAAACATCACCTATCACCCTCCAAAAAGAGATAAACAATCTTAATATGTATGCGCACACACACATATATATACATATACAAATATATACATGTGATAGCACAAAAGAAAATGGGCCTTCAAATGGAAAGATCTAGGTTCGAGTCCTGTCTTTAGCACTTGTAAGTTGGGTAATAATGGTTATATCTACGCTTTATGCATTTGGTAAAACACGAGCAAGTTCCATTTATCTAATCATTTCCTTATCTATAAAATAAGTTTTCCATTTGTTCTCCCCATTAAGTGTTTTGTGGGGTACAGTTAAGTAAGTTATGTATGTAGTAATCAATTGCAAAATATAATGTAGCATAAGAATCAAAGATTCAGAGCAATGAACTCTTAGGGATGTTAATCTTCATATGAATCCTGCTGGTAACTTTCTGATCTCTATTGGTGTGAGGAATCTACTCTTGGTATGTAAAAAGATTGAGAATGAGACAAGCAAATATGCTAATTATTCTGCAGAAACATTGGGGCTTTAAAATAAAAATTCCATCCTAACATATAGTAACAAAGAAGTTTTACATCTCTTCCCTTGCCCTAGGATTTAACCAGTAGTTTCTTCTCATTATGTCAAAGGTGGGCATAATTCCCCTAAAATAGGTTCTCTTTGTCATGGCCACAACTGGAACTTACTAATTTTATTAGGCCAATATCACAACAGAAATAACCCAGTCAGCAGACAGAGTGGAGCAGATTAGATCTACAGGATGCCAGTATCATTTTCCTGCTTTCAAGGCAAATGAAATCTCTCATGCCTTAGTTTCAATGACTAAGACAAGAAGCTGGCCTTGTGGGTAGAGGTCAAGTGCAATTTGATAAGGACCTTGGTCTCAAAATATATTAAAGATCAGAACATCATATAAAGATTAGGATGAAGTTTCCCGAGCTGTTATAAGAACTAGAGAATGTCAAGTTTCAAGGGACCTTAGATAGGAGCTAATAAAGCGCTTTCATTTTATAGATGGGTAACTAGAGCAGTTCGTTGATTGGCCTGAGATGATATAGGTACAGTAAGTGGTAAAACCAGGACAAAGTATGGATCAGTAACATCATTTGAATATTAATATTTGTAACTCTAATAGTTATTTACGTTTTTTTAAGTTTCCTTCTAGTTTTACTTATAAACACTACTTCATGAATACTTAGGGCACTCCCTAAAATGCTTTCTCCATCTGCCCAGGCTACAGAACTGGCTCTACATATGGATTATATACTCAAAGGAAGCTTTCCATAGAGAGGAAGAAGAAAGATAGGAATGCTGTTTTCTCTTGTTTTCGTCGTCACGCTCCCTTTCTCCTTATTTCTTTAATTTGAAGGGTCTTTGATCTTTTGCTTCCAGGATATCTAGAGAGACATGCCCTAACATTGATATTCTCAGGACATCTGTCAATTACTCCTTCTCTTCTTAATCTCTCTGTGCCTCATTTTTTAATCTATAAAATAGGAGTAACAGTAATACCTATCCCATCCATTACTGTGAGAGTTAAATGAGACAACATATCTAAAGCACTTTGAACATTGCTAATACATAGCAAATGCTAATAATATTAGCTATTATTACCACCATTGTTATTTGCTGAATCCTTTCTTCAGACAGTGTCAGTGAGTCACTGTCACTTTTTTTTTTAAGATTTCATTTATTTATTTGAGAGGGAGGGAGGGAGAGAGAGAGAGAGAGAGAGAGAGCACAAGAGCAGAGGGAGGAAAAAGCAGACTCCCAACTGAGCAGAGACCCCCCCAGAAACAGGGCTGGATCCCAGGACGCTGCGATCATGACCTGAGCTGAAAGCAGACACTTAACTGACTGAGCCTCCCAGGCACCCCAAGATCACTTTTTAAGGTATAAGGTATTCACAGGGCACATGGAAAAATCTGGCTAAGAGCCTCAGTAGAATATTTGAGATTATTTGAAAAGCCTGGTTTAACAGCAGAATAATTTTAAGATCCCATTGAAATTTGTTCCTTATCATTATAATGATATAAGATGGTGTAGAGGATAGTATGTGTATGAACAGAACTTTTCTTCTTAATGTGTAAAATTTTATTTGGTTATGAAAGGAAAAAATTTACCAGGAATATGCAAAAACAATCCTATAAATGTGTGAATCTCTCCTAATAATCTAATGGCACAAAGAGATAAAGGTTATTATCTCAATTCTATATGCTTTCTAAGGAATTTCTACTTCTCTGACTGTATCTGGGCCTACTTTCCCTGACTTATTAGGCTTTCTAGAGGCTACATTCTTAAATTATAGTTTATTCTCAAAGAGAAATGGAACAGGCTCAGGTCACAATAAAAATGTGTCTATATAGTGAATGCTTATTGCATATCAAATGTTTTATGGACCCAACCTCCTTGAAGTTCACATTAACACTGGAAGACAGGCATTATGATCCCCATTTTTCAAATAAGAAAATGGAGCCTCAGAGAGATTGACTGACTTTCCCAAGGTCACACAGCTCATAAATGTCACAGCGGGGATTCAAACCTTGTTGGTCATTTCATGATGCCATGTGGAAACTTTGGGACGTTTTATTGAAAACACAAAATTCAAGAAAATATTACCTTTTAAAACATGTAGAAATATTAAGAATAAAACATAAGAGGACAATTCAAGTGAATAGAAATATAAAAATAGAAGAAATATCTTTTAAACCGGCTGTTCTCTCTCTCTCAAAATCTTTTTAAAAAAATAAATACAATAAATCAGCTGTTCTGGAAGAAACCTGTGGTTCTGTATCGCACTATTCAACAGAATATCCCAGCAAATAAAAACATATATATACTTTTACTCTGAGCAGATGTTTAGAAAGATTTTTTTTCCATTTTAACTTATATTAACATGAATGATCTGTTTTGATCTGTGAAAATACATAATTTTTTTCTTCTTTGAAAATAAATAATTTGTTTCACATCCTCTGTGGAATATTTGAGACTTCTAATTGGCTTTTGGGATTACCGATACCCCATTTTCCTTTGAAAGCAGTATTACTTTAAGACCACCCCAGAAGCACAGTGAAAGGACGGGAGTCAGGACGATGGAGAAAGCAAGTCTTGGGCCCTCAGGGAGCACAGAGCACTGGCGAAGAGCAGCCTCATGCAGCACCTCTGTGTCAGGATTTGGGGTGGACACATATTTGGAGAGTGTTAATGTCACTGCCGGCCTTCATGGAGCCTCTGGTTTACCCTAATACTTTGTTTGTTACATGGCCGGCTTACAGCCTGATTAGTTAGATGCCAGTTCCTAAGTACAGTAATCATATGTTGGAAGGAAAGTAGTTATCATAAATTATGTCAGTGTTGCCATTTATTGGGGGAAAATTTTATGAGTGCTATTTAGAGCCAGGTAATTTTCTATGGAATCATAGAATACTCTTGTGTGTATAAGGGGCAGAGGCTGCCAAATGGATGGAGCTCTTTAAGAGTTGCTGAAGAGCCTCTTCCACACTGAGTTGCTTTTTAATTAGACTTTTCAGGTTGTCTGTGTAAGTCATAGTAATTCATAGTATCAAAAATATAATTATCTTAAATATTTTAGTATCTCCAGCTGGATTTGTTTAAGCAAGAGGGTACCCCCATGTTTATACTCACCAAATGATTGTTGACATTCCCTGTACATTGCACAAAAATCCTCATGTTATGTATACTTTTAGGGCTCTGAATTACTTTTATTACAAGTTGTGGTACCATAAAACAAAAGAAATCCTTTTCTAAAATGAGGAAACCATTGTGAGGTACTACTGGACAATGAAAATGTAGAGTCAGAAAAACTTGGTTTTGAATTTAGACTCTGCCTCTTCCTAAATCGAAGACTTCGAATAAATCTCTTAGTCTCTCTGGGATGCAGTGTCTTCCTCAATAAAATGAAGATGCCGAGTCCCACACAGAGTTGTTGGGAAGGTAAATAGCATGATGCCTGGCCAAACCAGGTTTCCAACAGTTTTGAGTTTAAGAAGATCGTGAGCAGGGCCCTATGACTCCTCCTACCATCTCACCTGATTCCCTTCCCCCTTGGAAGCAACTATTATTTGTTCTTCTAAAATGTCTATTTATCATCTCCCTGATTTTCTTAATTGTACGTGTTTGTATCCTTAAGGAATATTTTTTGCCCATCTCACATATTTTTACACTTAACTTTCTCTTCTCATTCCCTCCTTGAAGTCTTCCCCAATGCCCCAGGCTCCAGCTCCCTGACTGTCCCTGCCACTAGAATTGCTTTCTCCAAACCAGTGTCTAAACTAGAATCCTACTGCTCCCCCAGTTAACACTCTAGTGGCTCCCCAATTCTCTTGGTTCAGGCTTAGAGATGAAGGGTTTGAAAAAACCTATGCAAACTGCAGTATTACTCCTAACTTTTCTGAAAAGACTGATTGAAGCTCCCTTGGGAAAGCCCTGCTACTCCTGGTGGTTGCCTCCTACTGGAAGGTCTTAGCTCATGTTATTCTGAGCCAGGAAGATATGGAGCAGAGACATAATGACCTGCTCTGACTTCAAAATATAGTTTTAAGGGAAGACACATTTTTATATCATCCATTTAAATAACTATACTCATGACTCTACTCTGAGTTCCAGTGAAATAATAGAATTAAATGCCCTTGCTTATGACAGGGAAATGTATAGGGAGAAAAAAAACCAACTCAAGGGGCTCCTGGGTGGCTCAGTTGTTAAGTGTCTGCCTTTGGCTCAGGTCATGATCCCAGGGTCCTGGGATTGAGCTCCACACAGGGCTCCCAGCTCAGCGGGAAGCCTGCTTCTCCCTCTCTCACTCCCCCTGCTTCTGTTCCCTCTCGCTGTGTCTCTGTCAAATAAATAAATAAAATCTTTAAAAAACAACCCCCCAAAAAATAAACAAACAAACAAACCCTCAAAAGCCTCTAGAAAAGACTTTTGGTTTTGCTTTTGTTTTTTTAAGGTATACATCATTCCAAATCAGCTCTGAAAATCTCTTCTATATTAAAAAATTAGTATAAGTATTATAAATATAATGCCTAATTAATATGGCTATAGGGAAGCTTTAAGTCAAACTGATGATGTAGGGAAACTATATTTTTGTTTTCAGACTATACATATTCACATTTTCTTTTTTTAAAAGATTTTATTTATTTATCTCTCTCTCTAGAGAGAGATCACAAGCAGGCAGAAAGGCAGGCAGAGAGAGAGGAGGAAGCAGGCTCCCTGCTGAGCAGGCAGCCCTAAGCAGGGCTGGATCCCAGGACCCTGAGATCATGACCTGAGCCAAAGGCAGAGGCTTTAACCCACTGAGCCACCCAGGGTCCCCTATATTCACATTTTCTAATTAGAATTAAGTATTACTACTTTTACTGTATTTTTTAGTTTTGTATTTAGACTTTCATGATATGCTGCTGCCATATATGTAATTTATTTAATGCTAAGTCCTTAGGGACATTGTCTATAAATGGAACACTGTTCCTGGAATAAATAAGATTCACCTGATGGGATGATTTCCACTGAGGAAATAAACTAGGAGCTTCTGTATTGGGCAAAAAGTTAATCTCCAAATGTGAGTTTTCCAAACATTGCTTTGAACAGTCTTCAGAAAGAAAATAAAGCCAGTTTCTGCTTTGAAAGCAGTTGACCTCCAAAGTTTTAGATTGATTCTAAATTGGAATTTTTTGCTGAGTTGTCTTGAAAGTTTTTTCATTTTGTTTTGTTTTTGTCACATGTACTAAAAGGTCCAAAAGGACCTAGGGCATTAGTTTATTTATATGATATGAGGTTAGGAAGACTATTAGCTCTTAAATACCCTATTAAGATCTTCTCTTACCCTGATAACAATATCACATTTCTAATAACTTGAGTCCCAGAGTTGCCAGCAACTCTTGAGAAAATGGCTCCCCAAATTAGATTTTCAGAAATGTGCAAGATCAGACTTCATTATTTCCTGCCTAAAAATGAATATTGTTGGGGACAATTTAAGAGATCTGGGGAAAAGATTCTATAGGCAAAATTCTTTTCCCCAGATCTATGGGATTCCTCTTTGCCGTGCTTTTATCTGAACCAACATGGTACCACTGTGCCTTGCTCTGCCCTTAGCTCAGTCTCAGATCTCCCATAGGCAGAGTCCAACTCCTAGAACCAAAACTTTATGCTCTCTCACTAAAACCAGGTCATCTTTTAAGCAAGAACAGTCAGTCTGATGTGCTAAAGGTCATATTTCTTGGGCTAGCGGTTCTGAGAATTACAAATTGATGCCCACTTACCTGGTGTAGATCTTCATTCTGGTTCAGGTGAGTCACAGTCTTGCAGCGTGGTCTTTTTCTTTGTGTCCTGCTCCATTTCTGCCACACAGGATCTTAAACATAGAAGTTAGGTTTTCTGTGATCAAGAAAGAGGAATCCTAGGCTTTTCATATAATTTTGTTCCCTTAAAATAACTAGTTCCTTCATTTCAGTTAAGGATCGATTTTGTTTCTGGGGCCCCTGGGTGGCTCAGTCAGTTAAGTGTCTGCCTTCAACTCAGGTCATGATCCCAGGGTCCTGGGATGGAGCTTCACATCAATCTCTCTGCTTATTGGGGAGCCTGCTTCTTCCTCTCCCTCAGCTCCTCCCCCTGCCTGTGCTCTCTCTTTCTCTCTCCCTCTTTGTCAAGTAAATAAATAAAATCTTTAAAAAGGGCGCCTGGGTGGCTCAGTGGGTTAAGCCTCTGCCTTCGGCTCAGGTCATGATCTCAGGGTCCTGGGATCGAGGCCCGCATCGGGCTCTCTGCTCGGCAGGGAGCCTGCTTCCTCCTGCCTCTCTGCCTACTTGTGATCTGATCTCTCTCTCTCTCTCTCTTTCAATCTCTGTCAAATAAATAAATAAAATCTTTAAAAAAAGCAAGATTTTAAAAAAATCTTTAAAAAAATTTTTTTAAAGGATCATTTTGTTTCTAAAAATAAAGAAGATACCAGATGCCTCCTCCTGACAGAGAAGTTCCCTTTCTCTGTTTCTCTTCAGGTAGAGATCTCAGGAGAAGTGAAAGGCAAGAGTAAATGAAGAGCCAAAAGTTCATTTTAGCACTAGCCAGACTTCTCCCTGGCAAATTAAGAGGATGTTTCCGTACCAACACCTGGCCCATACCTGGTGAGTCAGAGCCTTGAATGAGAAGCCAGGAAACCAGTGTGTTTTGAAAGTTCCCTAGGTGATTCTAACCTGTATCCAGACTTGAGAAGCCTTGGAGTTTCTAATCATGACACAATACTGAATACCTCTTGGGTCCTCAGCTTGCACGTGCTACTACATTTTACCTGAGTGACTTTTAATATTGTCTATCCTGTTTTCGTATCTGTAAAATGGAGGTGATGCGTAATGACAACTGGTCTTTCTTTTAGCATGAAAACCACAAGCAAAAACATTTATCTTCCATATAGCATTTCTATGTATTTGAGCATGTTGTAAATGTGCATGCATCACTGTGTTTAGGGCAATCAATATATTGATTCCACTCCATTCACTCTAAAGTAGTTAATGGCTATTATATTATTTTATTTTTAAATTGTTCATTCATTAAACAAATACCCATTGGGTACATCTCTTGATACGCCCTTATTTAGAATGCCCCCATCACCTAATCTTGGATCCTAGGGCTGAAAGAGACCTGTTCCAATTTTCTCAACTAGAAGTTGGAAAAACCGAGATCCAGAGGGTATTGAGGCTTATGCAAGACTAGTTACACTAAAGCATCTAGTTAGTGGCAGAGCAACTTAGTCTTTTACCTGAAGTCCTTGAGCCATATTTTAATATGGCTATCTATTGTTGCATTAAAAAATTACCCCAACATTTAGTAGCTTCAGACAGTAAAAATCATTTATTATATCTCACCATTTCTGTGGGCCAAGAATTTAGATAGGGCATGGTGGGAATGACTTGACTTTGTTCCTTGATGTCTGGGGTTTCAGCTGGAAGTCTTATAGGTCGGGGGCTAGAATCATTTGAAGGCTATTTCATTACATGTGTGGCAGCTGGTGCTCTTACTAATGATCACAACACCCATACTTGGCCCTTCTATGTGTTGTGGTCTGGGCTCCTTACAGCATAGTGGCTGAGTCCAGGAACAGGGGTCTCAAGAAAAAGAGAGAGCCAAAGAAAAAATAGATGAGCTTAGAAAGTCATGAACAGTTACATCTGCCACACTCCCGAGGGCCAGGTCAGTTACTGAAGCACCCAGATTCAAGAGGAGGAACCATAGTCCCCACCTCTTGGAAAAATGTCCACATCACATTGTAAGAAGATAATGTGGGATGATATACTTGTCCTATTGGAGCCGCCATCTTTGGGAGAATGCTTTCTGCCACAAGTCAGAGACTATTTATGGGAGCCTGGTACAAGATGAAAACCATGCCCATCACTATTTTATATAAATGAGGCAAGAGAGCACAACTCCATCAAGAATATATCTCTTAAAAGACTAAAGCCAATTATACTTAAGCAATATATCCCCTCAAAAAACCCCACATATACACAATAGATACCCTCCACATTTAGTGTTCTGATTTTATGCTCCTAGCTTCATGCTCTGTCTCATATAAATGATGGTTAAGTAAGACTCTTGAAAAAAAACTAACGACAATTTTCTCTTATTTTCCACAGCATTTGGGAAATGAGAGGGATTTTAGCCCCATCATGACTTCTCAAGAAGTCAGGAAATAATTACAGTATATCTTGGGCAACTGAGTGGAGTAAGGCAACTAAATGTCTCCTGAACCTAGAACTTACCTCTTTGATTCTCTGTGTCTTTATATAGAATGTAATTCTGAGAGGGAATTGCTTGTGCCTTTTTTACTCACAGTTGCATTTCTAGTGCCAGCATAGTCCTGAGTACGATACGTATGTATGCTAATATATGTCAATATATGTATGCCAGTGTATACACTGAACCATTTTATCTTTCAGAAACATTGCATAGTATATACATGCTGAAAAATATGAAAAGATTTCTTTTTATTATCATTGTAATTTTTTCTTCCTATTTATTCATGGGAGAGATGTAGAACTTTATTGGCTTTATTTCCAATATGAATAAGCAGGTTCATAGTCCAAACCCACGAGAAACTTATTACATAAAGGTATATTAGAAAATCTCTCATTATTTTTGAATATTAAAAAAAATATCTGAAAGATAGGAATCATCAACAAATTTTAACCCAACAGGATATTATTTTCCACTGTGTTTAATGCAAAATAAACAGAAAAGTTAAAACACTTTAAATCATCTAGCTAATTTGATTTCAAGATGGGAAAACTTAGTTTTACTTTTTATTTTTAAAACTTACTACAATGACATCTTGTTTTGGAAAATTGTTTGTTTGTTTGTTTGTTTGTTTTTCAGCCTTACTGTTGCTCTTATAATTGGGCAAATATCAACATAATTTAGTAGATTGACATGGTTTTGACATGCTATTACCAATTCAGCTACTTACAAAAGGAGCCACTGTTGTTATCTTATTTAAACATCTCTCATTATATAGCATATAATAACTTAAATACATGCATAAAGATAAAGTATTAAAAAATAAGATGAAAAATCCTTCTAATTCTTTCAACCTGATGTCAAAGTTATTTTGTTGTATAGATCCCAAAGAAGAACATCCTTATTAATTCATCCTTTCTAACCACTAAACAAGTAGATGGTCCAAGTCCTTTTTGAAACTTCTATCAATTTATTTTGGAAATAATTTTATAATATTTTTAGAATGTAAAACAAAGTCCTTGAATTAAAAATGTAACTGGGACAGAGTCCTTGAGTCAAGCATCATTAATTGAATGACCCTTAAGTCAAACCTCAACTGAAGAGTCCTTTAAAACTAACATAATTCTAAAAATACATTCCTAAAGAAGTACATGTATAAAATTTTCCTTGATACCATAATATAAAGACAATGTTTAAAACTTTACACATTACTCAATCATGATAATTATTATACCCTATAAAAATGAAAATCTTGGATCATATTGAACATTTCCTATTACCAATTTATCAGAGTCCTTATAATTCTGGTGTATTTAAATTTTAATGACCTGTTTGAGAAAATATCTAGTGTTCTTCATTTGTAAATGAAGGTCACAAGGCTTTTTAGATGGCTCATGAACTTCTTTCTTGTAGCATTGATGTTTATGAAATTTTGGTCTATAATCACTGCCCACACTTGCATTCTTAGCATGAACTAATAACATTTCCTGTTTCCTGTCAATTCCAGAAAAGAAAATGTATATAATGAGTCCATGTTTCTGTACACACACATTCAGTGGAAGACATAAATGGGTGGGATGAATGATTCTTGAATTCCTTTGTCCCTCAAGTCACCCATAAACTGAAAATGTGAGAACCATATATCTACCTAATATCTAATTCCTAGTTTGTCTGAAATTTTCACTTCCTTAATTGATTTACTCTCTCCTGGCACTTATTTTGGGATAATATAAGTGCAATCTATTTGAAGTTAATTCTCCAAATATTCCTGACTGCTGAGTGCACAGGTATGTCAGTCATTTTATGACTAGTGAGAAGTAGAAAAGTCAGAGCCAGTTGTTTTCTGTATTGAGTACCAGTTTGTTTAATTTTGAACAAGGGAGCAGGAAAGAGGAATCCAAATCCCCAACTTTTAACTCATCTCTGTGGAATTTAAAATCAGGGAGAGTTTACTACATAGTCACTGGGTCCCTGGAGTACAAGATCTTAAGATCTGATATTGAATCCCAGATCTGCCACTTTCTCACCTTCAAACCTCCCTTCTTAAGGTTGTTGAGTTAATTCAGGTGATGTGAATGAAGGCCTTAAGCACTGCTCTAGGCACACAGTGATTAGCATACAAATAGCTCAATACTTCACTCTACCTGTGATGTCCTTGATGGACTTCATTTCAGATTGGGTTAATTAAAAATATTCCAATGACCTTACCCACTAGACCACTCGATTAGTATTTACAGTTATGACTTTCATTTTGTTTATTGCTGCATGAGAATTCAATGCCAGTAGCAGAATTAAGGTTTAAATTCAATTAAATTGCATTAAAAACAAAAAAATCCCACCCTCCTTAGTTAGTCCACATGCCTTCTGATAGCCACACTTCCAATATAGCCAACTGGAAAATGTATTACATTTTGCTTTGACTTGGTCCTCTCTTTTGTTGACTAAGTACATTGGAGATTTGCTTTTGGTAAAATCTACAATATATATAACTCTCATGTCAAGTAACTGTGCAGTAAATGTACACCTATCTTTCTTTGTGTATATACCAAATGGTAATAAAGGTTTTAACTATATGTAGTATCTATGTTTCCATAAGATTCTCTGAGGGTATTCTATGACATATTGTAGACTGGATCCCAGAAATTGTAAGTTAGTCAAAAATTTGGACTTTTGTGAAATTGGGAGCATCAGTTTTTATGGCTGAAAATTGAG
The DNA here is from genome assembly GCA_002007465.1 of Ailurus styani. Lineage (NCBI taxonomy): Eukaryota > Metazoa > Chordata > Mammalia > Carnivora > Ailuridae > Ailurus > Ailurus styani. The sequence goes on along the minus strand of LNAC01001234.1, from coordinate 103,608 downwards.
AAGAGGTAGTAAGCTTCCTCTTATCTATGTGAACCAGTGCTTAAGGGATTGCAGACTCCATCAGCCTATTCCAGTCCTATACAGTGATGTAGGAGACGGTTTCTTCGGTTTCTTCTGCTTTTCTTTCTCGGTTATTTTTCCTTTTCTCGGGACCTGATTCAACTTCTAAGCTGTCTCAAAAACCCCAGTATTAAGGCCCCACATGAACCCGTCTTACCTGACCATGCCCCTGCCCCTTTCAGTCCTGGCTTACTACATCCCACCCCCTGCTCTTCATTGCTCTGCCCACTGGTTGTCCTTCTGAAATGCTGCTCTTACAATATTTTCTTAGTCAGGTGTTAACTGACTTCTAACAGTATTAACGTACCCTCTTTTTATACCACTTCCTCACCATATTAGTATATTCACTGTGTGTGTTCAACAAGGAAGTATTCTGCTTCTCCTCTAATTACTAAGGCTGCTTACCTTTCGTTCTCACTAAATTAACCCTAATTTGGCCTATTGGGGTTTTATTCTTTTCTGATTATTAGCCATTTCTTGGAGAAGTCCTTGCTTAGGAGAGTAAGCTAGGAAGCTGAGACTCTGCAGCCTTACGCCTCAAACATCAACTGATAGAAAAAATCAATCACCATAGACAACTCTGGCCGAATGATTCAACAAACAACTGAGCCAGCTGGATATTTGGTAGCATGTAGTAATAACAACAGAATCCTGTTTCTTTCCTACAGGGCCATTTAGCAATTTTCTTCTGTAGTATAGAGATTTCATTTTTAAGGACATTTAAGGAAACGCACTAAGTGTATTAGCCACCGCCTCTGTGACTGCTCTTGAGTCACGATGAGTTGGTAATGTAGCCCTAAGTGTGCCCCCAAGAAACACATGTCTCTAGGAGAATGTGGCTAAGAAATTGTGAAATTGTCTTTAATAAAAACCACTTCCGGTCTTAAACGAAACTTACAATCCTCCTGACAAAACCTGGTTATCCTTTGGTGTACCCTGCCTCAGTTAAGTGACACCCCCATCGGTCATGCTATGAAAGTCAGAAACCTAGGATTTATCCTGCACCCCTTCCTCACCCTCCCTTTCCCCAATATTTAATCCACAATCAGTCCTGTCAATTTTACCTCCTAAATCATTTCCAAATAGGCAGTGTCTCTCCCCTAGACAATTGCAACCACTTCCTTAACTGGTCTCTTTGCTTCCATTCCCACCCCCTTCCAAATTTTCCTCCAAGTTACTTCCAAGTCACCAAGTTTCCTCCGAGTCACAACTTAACATAGAAATCTCCAGTTTTGACCAAAATCTGCTATCTGTCCCATAATGATCTACTTTATTTAGTTCCCACACAGGCACTACCTCTATAATAATTATTAGTAGGGTTATTTATGACCTCTGGCCATTTGACTAGTTTCTGTTGAAAATCTTACTATCTGTTTGTCTTAGTTTATGATTCAGTTTTGTTTTATGCTTTTTTTTTTTTTGCTTTTTTATGATAAGTTCAGCACTCACCACTGATTTGCTTATAAACTGGGCAAAACCACCCTAGTGAAGCATTTCGATGGCGCAGCACTCTGTTTTTGATGGTGGTGCAAAGCAGCTGTCACTGCACTTTCACTAGGAATTGTGCAATGCCCACAAGGAAAAGAGAAGAGCTATTAAAATAACTAATAGCCCTGATTGAATGTCTTCTATGTCTTGGCCACATTCTGGAGCTATCCAGGAATGGATGTCCTCATGATTCTTCCCAAATCATTCTCTAATGAAGCAAGGCATCTGCTCCTCTCTAAGCAGTGTCATGGAACTGAGTTTTCAGTGTTTGGCACACTGCCCTCCAGAGCGGAGAAGGGCTCTCGCCCCATAGGGAGAGAGAAGAGGACACAATGTATCCTCTAGGTCCTAGGATTCTGACTACTGTTTGGAATACAGGAGTTTTCTTCCATAAGGAAATCTTGGTCTCCTTCCTTTGTCCTTGATCACTGAGTATTGTGGTGCTTAACACTCAATTCTGTATTCATCACTCTCCATCTTCATACATTTGTGCGGTTCCTGGAGGTCAGAGAGCTGATAGTGCGGTTTCTCATTGTACACACCCATAGTCCTCCTCTTGCCCAGATTCCCACGAGCAGCCGATTGCAGGGCTGGGTCTTGAATCCCCATCTCCAGGCTGGCACTTCCTATCTACCCCTCAGCCAGGTATTTAATCCTTTGCCATCATGTCAGTGATGAATGCGAAACGAGACCATTCAGAGCTCCTTTTTTTTTTCCCCTTCTGTTGTCTTTTTATTTTTCATTGTGGTAAAATACATATAACACAATTCACCATCTTACCCATTTTTAAGTACACGGTTCCATGGCATTAATTACATTCACCTAGCTATGTAACCAACACCACCATCCATCTCCTGAACTTTTTCATCCTGCCGAACTTAAGTGGTGTACCCATTAACCGGTAGCCTTTCCTCCCCATTCCCACCAAGGTGGTATCTCACTGTGGTTTTGGTTTGTATTTCCCTCGTGATTAGTGATGTTGAGCATCTTTTCATGTGCTTATTGGCCATTTGTATTTCTCCTTTGGAGGCATTTCTATTCAGGTGCTTTGCTTATTTTTTGATATAGTTTTTTGATGGTGTGGTTGAGGGTTGTTTTGTTTAGTTTTGTTTTTTGAACGTTTATGTAACACCTCTCTTTTCCTGAGAAATGTCATGCTAAAAAAATACCATTTCTAGATATACCATGGGTGTAATTTACACAGAGTTGCCAATGGGACTTTTTTTTTTTTGTCTGATATATATCACAAGCCTCGTCACTGAACATTTTGAACATTTATCTCTCTTTGATCTTAAAAACTTAAGGACTGTGATAGATATAGAGGCCTATCTTATTTACAAGTATTGTTTGAGTGTCTGCCCAAGATGGCAGATCACAGATTTCACATGCAGTGAGAGAAAGGAAAAGATACTGCTGAACAGAGAAAATAGTATGTGGTTAAAGAATCCCTACTGGCATTCTTTGAGTACCAGTTATTGCTGAGGTTAGGTATTGTAAATATCTTATGGTCTGTTATTTTTCAGTCAGGCTTGCCTTTATTTCAAGCACAGATGTTAAAAAATTTAACTATTTTTAGCTACATTTAAGTAATGTTACCATAGCGTTCATTCGGAAAGGCAGATATGAAATGTAAGATAGGATATGTTGTTTTTTTCTCCTGCTTGTGGGAATTTCCAAAGAAGCAAAACAGTGATAAGAGGTAAAATGGAAAACTCGGGCAATTTTCTATAATATCACTGAACATGTTCTGCCTTTGTTTGCAGTTGTTTTTATGAGTATATTATGACAATTCCTCATTGGCCACTGAGATTCATTTCCCTTTATAGTTTAGTAATTACATTTGTGAAATATATTTTTAAGAGCTAATCACCATCAGGGCACTCTTAAGAGATGTAATTAGAAAGACCAGCAGACATTCGGTCTTAAACGTATTGCTAATTTAGTACTAACTCATTTTTTTTTATTGCAACTTGCTGTTGGTATCATGAATGAAGCTTTAATTATGGAGAATGGACTTCTCTGAAATGGCACTCCCACTTGGTTTAAGTGCCCTCTTTTCATTTGTAGGGTATTCCTTATCAGGGATTATTGTCAAACATTGTTTTAAGTATTCTTCCAGTTACCAGAAGACAGATTAAAAGCAGGGCCAAACAATTAAGGCGAGATGAGTGTAACTTTCCCTTCTCCTCTGTAAAGCTTTCTTATTCTCGGCTCCAAAGCTACACCACAGGGAACCTTCCTATTAGCAACACCAAATAAAGCCCAGAACAAATGCAAGTTAGTTTATTTTGTCTTTTCTTCCCCCACCCTTTTCTATAATTCAAAAGCAATTCCTACACGATATAAAAGTTAGAAAATGCAGATAAGCAAAAGAAAATCACCTGCAAACCCACCTCCTGGTGAGGTTTTTGTATCATCTTTGCCATGACTCTGCTGTGAAAATTTGTACAGCTGTCCCGCGCGTGTGCGCGTGTTTTTGTGTGTGTGTGTGTGTGTGTGTGTGTGTGTGTGTTTCTAATTATTCAGTTTTTCTTTACTCAGAAAAGGATTATTTGTTCCTGATACATTGACTTTGGGCTTCGTGTTGTGACTTGCTTAGGTCAACAGGAGGTGACTGAGAAGCTGTGTCTTACCCGATCTGAGCAAAGTTTGAAATGCCATTTTGTAGTTTGGCTTCTCTGGCCTGACAACCCCCTGCCAGGAGAGCAACACGTTCAGGATTAGTGCTGTTCCTTCAGCCTTGGTCACAGAAAAAATGTCGGGGCAAGCTGACTTACCTCGTAAGTGGGAGGGAGGCTCAGATGCCCCGTAGCTCCATGTCACTTGAGGAAAATTAAATAAATAAATAAATATCTGTTCTTTTCAGCCACTGAGACTTGGGGGGTTGTGTATTATACAGCCAATCTGACTAATATTTTACCTAGCCCCCTAAGACTCAGTTTCCACAGCTAGAAAATTGCAATAACTGTAATAGTACCTACACAGAAAGGCTACTGAAAGGATTAAGGAAGATAGTACACTGATAGTGCCTGCTGCATAATAAGAACTCAGAACATTCGGGCACCTGGGTGGCTCAGTCAGTTAAGCGTCTGCCTTCAGCTCAGGACATGATCCTAGGGTCTTAGGATCAAGTCCCACATTGGGCTCCCTGCTCAGTGGGGGGTCTGCTTCTCCCTTTCTCGTCTCCCCTCTGCTCATATTCTCTCTCTCTCAAATAAATAAGTAAAATCTTTTTAAAAAATGAACTCAAAAAATACATTTTTTTGATTCTTCAAGCCATTCTTCTGTGCACATATATATATATTTACAAAAACAAGATTATACAGTGCATTCAATTTGTAGTCCTTTTTAAAAGTGTTAATGTCTTAATCAAAGACGATCAAATATCTATGTACTAAGGTAATTAAATATTCTAATACAATTTCAAAGGCTGCACAGTGTTCCATAGTGTCAATATACCAAAGTTTATTTAGCAAATGCATTTTTTGAGCATTTAGATTATTTCCAAATTCCGCCACAGTAGACAATATTATAATGAATATTTCTATAATTAAATATGAGCCAATTTATGATTATATCTTTAGGAAAAAATCACTGTCAAAGAGTCTCCATGTTTTGAGAATTTTGACACATATTGTAAGATTGTTTATAGTTTACAAACTTATGCAGTTAATAAAGCAAAACTTTGCCAGAAGATAGTTATATATCCCCATTAGTATAATGCTTATAATATTTAAGATTTTCTGTGGTAAAATCCCATCAAGAAATTATGTTAAAATGCATGAACCCTTGTGTTGCAGTATTTTTTCCTGCTTCCACTAAATTAGCCAAAAGAGACATACTCTGATTTGTTCTCTAAGCATCTAATATTTATGATGATACAAGGAAAAATGTGCTGTCTGAGCATGATATTATCATTGCTCTTAAATGGGGTGCTATTGAATTTTGTGTCTTTGATAGTATTGTGTGAAAATAGCAAAGCACATTTTGCCTAGGACTCATCTATATGACAATCACATTCTGTATTGTCTTCTTATAATGCAATAGGACTTTTGTTATTTTATTTTTCAAGAAACACCGAGTTTTAATTAAAATATAACTTCAAAGACATTTCTGAATGACTGTGATAAATATCCCAGTCTTAAAAATAAATCAAGGAAACCGTTTCTAGACTATGTTACCAATTGTGCAATTGATTTTTTTTCCCATTCTAGTAAATATTTTCAGGCCGTGGGGTCATATCAACTTTCTGTCAACTGGGGGTGTATACATATATATGGGGTGGGTGGGCTTGTGCACTTTACAGTGATGTTTGCTGCCCGTTTCAAGTCTGGAATTTGTATATACACAGAGTTCCATGAGAAACATCTCTGTTCTAGGGAGACAAATTAGAATTGAGCTGCAATTAATCCAGTGCCATGAACTATGAGCCTCCATGGCATTTAACAAAGTATTAACTGATGGCAATATGAACAAACCACTCCTAAAAGTTTTGCTTTTTTTTTTTTTACTTTTTTTTTAAAGATTTTATTTATTTATTTGACAGAGAGATAGCACAAGTAGCAGAGCGGCAGAGAGAGGCAGAGGGAGAAGCAGGCTCTCCACTGAGCAGGGAGCCAGATGTGGGGCTGGATCCCAGGACCCTGGGATCATGACCTGAGCTGAAGGAAGATGCTTAACCAACTGAGCCACCCAGGCACTCCCTAAAATTGTTGCTTTTTGTATTTGAAGTTTCCTTTGTTATGTATTTGCTTTAATGGGCTTCTCTTTACACCTTTCTAAATTATTTCAGCATTTTTCTTGCCAGTGCTTAATTAAGCTAACTCTAAAACAGCAGTTGATATGGACCGGGTGGAAACATTTGGCAGGCTCTATTTCCCACAGTTCTTTGGTTTAGGAGAGCCCTGGGATCAACATTAGTCTCACCACTGATACTTGGCTAAGAAGATCCTTGATGAATTGAGAATTTTGATTTTGATCTTAATTATCTTTGGTTGTATAGACTCTGCATTTAATTCTGATAGAAGGAGATAATATAGTACTGCATTGTTAAATTACATATTGTAAGAATATAGAAGCAGTTAATCAAGAAGTATTAGTTGTAATCTAGCCCAACATTCACCTTGGTGGCCAACTCTAGAATTAGCATAATTCCACAGAGAGCAACTTTGACATTGAAACACTTGTGAATAATTGCTTCAATAAAGTTCGAAAAAAGAATATAAATAATTTATATTTGTCTTTAAGCAATAATCATTCCAAAGTATGATTATTAGTTGACTTGTATGATTTAGATAAAAGTCAATATAGTTAATACAGTTGACCTAGGAAATTAATATTTGACTAAAAGTTTTGTTTTCTTGGGAGGGAGGGGCAGAGGGAGAGGGACAGAGAGATTCTTAACCAGTCTTCACACCCAGTATGGACCCCAATGCTACACTCAGACTCACAATGCTGAGATCATGACCTGAGCCAAAATTAAGAGTTGGAGGCTTAACTTACTGAGCCACCCCAGGTGTCCTGTCTAATGATTTTAAAATGAGTGGTCATAAATCTCTTAATGCCTTTTAGATTTGGTCCTTGTTGAAGGTTTTTGGTGGTCATAATGGATTGCTAATGAAAACTAAGAATCCTTATTGGCCCATAACCCTTCAACAAGGAATGTTCATGAAGAGACTCTAAAGGGAATATTGTCATTATTTGTAATTAATTATTAAAAATGTATGACAAATTAGAATTCTATGAAAATATAAAGTGAAATATCTATTAACCAAGAGAAAGAATGAAATATGCTTATATGCATATTTAATAATCTTCAAATTGTCAATTTAAGAGACGATACATGTTTACCAAACTTCTATACATTTTCCAAAGCAAAATTTTGCACACTTTTTAAAGCACAGACAATTCTTCCTAAAAAAGAAAAATTATTGACAACTTATTTTCAAACTGTCATTACCTAATATTGATTTTAAATGTATGTATTTCTAGAATCAGTGTGAAATATGAAAAGAGCATGGTCTTGAAAAACTGTTTTCAAATTTTGTCTCTGCCCCTCATTGACTGTGAGAACTTAGTAAAGTCACTTAACATCTGCAAACTTGTTTCCTTATGCCTAAAGTGGGGATAGTGGTTATTTGCATTTGATGTGAGGATAATATAATAAATAAAATTACCTGGCACTCAGTTCATTTTAGTTTCCTTCCTTCCTTTCCCATTAGTTCTTTCTTTAAAAAAAAAAAAAGTCCATTTTAATACACATTTTAATTTGGCTAAAGACTACTATATATTCCTGTGTATCAATCAGCCATGATAATAATGTTTTCTTGATAAACATTAGGCTCCATCTACATCTTTCCGAATACCAAAACTTTCCTGAGACTAAAGCTTTAAGTTCGAAGGTGTGTTGTATTTCACTCCTACAGCAGAGAACAGAGAGGCTAAGGGAAGAGCTCTGTTACCTGTCCCCTTCCCCCAACAGTTAGTTCAGGCCCCAGGAAGACCTGCCCATTAGCTACCTTGCCTCATAGCAACAGCAGAGCAGTGAACTTACGTTAGTCAACTTACATTAAAGAAGCAGTTGCCAATCACGTTTCCTTTAGAAAGAGTCACAGGTCCTGTTCGAGTAAACTCTTGGTCAACTCAGTTATTCCAGTTCACTTCATTGGCATGACATGAATTCTCATGCTTATTCTCCCGTGTTTCCATTAGCTACTATCACTGAATGCAAATCACCAGAGGGAGGCAGGGGAAGTACAAAGAGCTGTCATAGAAATTCAGTCAGAGATTGGGAAAATATGAATAAGGATTACGTATGGATGGAGATTATCTAGAAGCCTCCCAGTGAATTCTGAATTCACTGAACTTGGCTGCTTGCTTCTGAGTTATTGGCCCATCTACACCCCCAAACCAAATCACATGCTTTAAGATTACTTCTTTGGTATACCTAATTAAGTGTAGGATGAGCCAAGTCTTAGAGACCAAAACTTCTTTACATATATAATTTTTAAAAAGTGATTTCACAAAGTGAGTCACATGCAAGTTTTCTTTTAATAAAGAAAGTACCGAGGTTCCTGAGTGACTCGGTCAGTTAAGTGTCTGCCTTTGGCTTAGGTCATGATTCCAGGGTCCTGGGATGGAGCCCCGCATTGGGCTTCCTGCTCAGTAGGGAGTCTGTCTGTCTGTCTGTCTCTCTCTCCCCCCCCAACTCTTCACCACTACTTATTCTCTCTTTCTCTCTCAAATCAATAAATAAAATCTTGAAAAGAAAGTACCAAGCTTTGTTTAATATAGTAGGTCACAAAATGTTGGCTTCACCTGAAATATTAAATTGCTGCATTGAAATTCATTTTGACACCATCATTTTAGACAAATTCCTTAGATCACCGTCTTGAATATTAGCTGTTAAGGTCATGGTGGGAAACAACAGCTATGATGAAAACTATTTGCATCATCATGACTGACATTGACGGTTCCAGCTTGGTTGGCCATCCCTGATGTCATCAATCCCACTTAATCTCTGTTTTTCAAGGGAATCCAGCTAATTTTACAAAAACTTTGAACTGCTTACATAGCCCTGCAAAAAGGATAATTTCCAAGGCACTCAAATTTCAGGGAAATGGACCCTTAAATAATTTAGTAGGAAGAAAAGGAAAGCTTTGTAATGATTAAATTATATTTGATAGCGCCTTTCTCTATTAGTAAATATATGCTACTAGAATTGGAAAAACAGGAATAGGCTTGTCCCTTGCAAGGTTCTCAGTGAAATATCTGTGCAGAATCCCAGAAATGGTGAAGGGATTGGGAAGAATGTATAAATAAAGGGGGTACTTAAGAGTAGCTCCCACACAGGCATTCTCTGTAGTACATAATGGCTCATAAGAGCAAAAAGTACATCTGACTTAGTAAATATTTGATGAGTGAATTTATAAATACAATAAGAGCTCTCTGCCTCATTCCACTCCACCTTCATTTCTGCAAACACGAACATACGGAGATCCATGCACAGTGAACACCAAGACTATGGGAGAGAGGAGAGAAGTGGAGAACTCCAGGGCTGGCTTACAGCTGGTAAGCACTGGCACAATAGAGCCTGTGGTTAATAGCCAGCAATTGTTCTGATTGGTGGATGTGGATGTAGCAGCCACTGTTAAATATTCTAAATAACACCACAGGATATTCCTTTATTTAGTCCACTTTATTCAGGCCTAAGCCTTTTCTACCCCCAAGATATCTTTGAAATTAGAACCAAATGGAATTCCTGAAGGTGAATAAGAGGAACTAAACTGGGCACAAGGATGAACTGTGGTTGTGGGTTACTTCTATCCCAAGTAGACTAGACCTTACAGGCTTTACTAGCAGAAGGTTAAAGTTAGGAAAAAACCTTCGACGTGAGGCATTGTAGGGGTTTACAGTGTACACTTGTTTGGGAATATAATAAGGGTTTAACTAGGGCTCTTCCCCTAACCTTCAAACCAATTTGAGGGAAATCATTTCAGTAGGTTTCCATTAACTCACCCCTATAGTGAGAGGTTTGGAAAATTTGAATCCTGGAGTCTCTTCCTGTTCCATCACCCAGTGAAATCAGGCATATCTTTTTCTGAAAGAAGAAGTTTGTCAAAGGTGTATTAGGACACAATAATGTGTATATAAGGACTAAATCGTAAACCCACAATTTTGAATTCCTATTGGTTTATAGGATGGTTTAATGCGTCAGACAGTTTGACTTAAAGAGTTTATAATTTGAACCAACCAGTACAGCACCTTGCAGGAAGTCTCCTGGGTAAGAGAGAAGGACACTTTTCACATATCAGTATTTGTGAAAGTGGACTTTCAAAACAAAGCACCAACATATTTTTTTTATTGGCTATGCTCCCTATGCTGTAATAGCACCAACATATTTAACTAAATCATCTATTCATCAGAGTTGCAGGAATCTAGATAAGTTGTGGCAAAGTCCTCTCATTCCTATTCCAGTATAATAAAGAAAAACTAATAAGTCTGCAACAGTTGCCTGTAACTAGTCTTTTCTGCTAACAGAGAGCAGCATACCTTCAATTCACTGAAATCAGTGGAAGTCAACTATTAGCTAAACTCGCCAGTCCATTCCTTGAGTGTTAATTGCATGTTATTCATGGTAAAGTAATTGATAACAAGAGCTAACTTAAATGAATTTAGTTAAAAAGGTCCATTGCTGCAGGACTTCTCAGAACCTTTAGTATCCTAACATAAACATAAATTTTTTTCCAGAAAAGACCACATAGTATTTCACATTTCTCAAACCTTGTCCTGGTGAACTAGTCTTTCCTTTTTCATTATCAAATGAGTGGCCACAATGATCATATTTTGGAGAACATAATGTGGAAAATGATGTCTTTGTTTATTTTCTATTGGAGGGACAGAAAGACCCAATATTTATCTAATTGCTTTGCTTTCTCTTTCTCCAAAATGTACTTTTTATATTTTATTGCAGTTCAACTTAGAGCCAATGTTGGAGTGGAAAGAACCCTTCATTATAGTCCAATTGTCTAATTTATATATAATGAAATTGATGTCCAGAAAGGTGCAGTAACATGCTTAAGAGTCACATGATGAGTTTGAGGTTGTTTTAGAGATTTTATTTATTTATTTGACAGAGAGAGAGAGATCAGATCACAAGTAGGCAGAGAGGCAGACAGAGAGAGAGGAGGAAGCAGGCTCCCTGCTGAGCAGAGAGCCCGATGCGGGCCTCGATCCCAGGACCCTGAGATCATGACCTGAGCCGAAAGCAGAGGCTTTAACCCACTGAGCCACCCAGGCGCCCTTGAGGTTGTTTTAGGATTAGAATGTAGATTCCTTATTCCTTAGCCCAAGATTTTTTTTTTCTTATTACACTGCAATGACTCCTCTTCCCATATTCACCATAACTGATCTCAACAGAAACCATGAGCTATAAATATAAAGTTATGAGTTTATACAGAAGCAGTAAATCTGTTATTTACAATCAGTACATTTTGGGGTGCCTGTGTGGCTCAAGTGAAACTTGGCTGCCTTTAGCTCAGATCATGATCCCAGGGTCCTGGGATCAAGCCCTGCCTCAGGCTCCCTGTTCAGTGGAGAGCCTGTTTCTCTCTCTCCCTCTGTCTGCCATTCCCCCTTGCTAGTGCGTGCTCTCTCGCTCTCTCTCTAGCAAATAAATAAAATCTAAAAAAAAAAAAAAAAGATCAGGTGCATTTTAGCTTCTCCATATAGATGACCCTGTTGACAACTCAAATTCCATTTGTCCAAAGCTGAGTATTCCTTTCATGTCAGATAGCAGTATATATGTAATGACTAAGAACATGGACTTCGAAATCAGCCCAATTAGAGTTTCTTCAATATAGTCAGTGATTCCCACATCTTCATCTTTGCTCATGCTGACCCTTTAGACTGGACTATTTTTTCTCCCAACCTCTCACATACTGAAGTTAAACTTTATCTTGAGATGTATTAAAACACACATAATAAGTGCATGATGTGTTTTTAATTAAATTGATTTGAACTAAATAGTTCCTATCTCTCCTTTCTCTATCATGGCTGCTATTGCAGATCCAGTACTAGAAAGTATTGATGAGGTCACAATGCCTTTTCCTCAAATTAGTCTTAATTAATGAAATCCTATCTAATTATTCATTAATAGTAGCCATTTGAGTAATGTCACACTTTTGACCTGCACATGATCCTGAACCACTTCTCCAACATTTCTCACTGATTAATGTTGCCTAGCCAACTGCTTAGAGGCAATCTATCTTTTTCAATCAATAAATGTTTATTGAACACTTACTATGTCAGGTCCTTGACTAGAGTCAAAGAAAAAGTCATTTTTTTCCAATATTACATCACTTTTATTCTGCTTTCCTTCTCATCTAGATTCTTTTACATGATGTATCAACCCGTTTACCAAAAACAGCTCCCCAATGCAGAGATACTGATTTTCATTAACTAAACTTGGAGCTTGGAGTCAGATGAGCATTTTAAACTTATGATGAGGAACAAAAATTCATTCTGCTTTGCTCAATGTGTCAACATAAATTGGGTTTATGACAACATTGTATCTTGGCAAGTGAGTTCCTGTAGTAATGAAGAACGATTTCCTAATAGATCATGTAATCAAGGAGTATTCCAAACAGAAGGCATTGTTAAGGCAACAAACCAGCAGACCTTGTGGTTTCACAAAATATATTTACCTGTTCACTTGGACTATATCTACAGAAGCTTTCTAGATAGATCTGTCTTCAAAACAAATGTCAAATTTCAGATTTGAAACAGATTCTAGGCCTTGGGTGACAAAAGGCTATAGCTATTCTGAGATAAGCAGTGCCTCTTTCTCCTCTTTCCTGCTCTTTGCCCATACCCTCATCCCACTCCTGTTCTCATAGCCAGGGTATTAGGGGAGAGGTTCTTAACGAATAATGCTCCAAAGGAGCAATTGCCTCTGAGATGCCTTTTATAGCTTTGGGCTTTGTACCAAGGCTGGGGAATATTTAAGACCTCAGAAATTCCACTTTTGCTCCATGGAGAAGAAAAAAAGAAATTTTTAAGTAAAAGGGCAGCTCTTTCTCATGACTTGCAAACTTAGTAGACTATGGTGGGTTAGAAATTGCCATTGAGCCAAAGCAGCATTTTCCAAAGTATATTCTGTAGATGGGTTAATAACTGATTGCAAAAAAGTTTTTTTTTCGTAGTCAAACAGGTTTGGAGAATGAAGACTTAATGAAGTCAAACTAGTGTTTTTGGTACAGGAAAATTAGGTACTTTAAAGTGCTAATGTGTATGGTAGATCGCTAAGAACAATATAGGAAATGCTTAATTTCCTAAACATTTTTGGCTATGGAAACTTTATTTTATGCTGCTTCTCATGGGATTACTGCTATTCTATGGAATACGCTTTTGGAAATGCTGATCTATGAGAATAGGCACATTATTTTCAGACATTGACATTTCATATTCTTTCCACAAAAAAATAAATAAAAATAATGTAACTTTACATGTCAAGGAAATTTGTTCTCCTTAAATGAAGATTATTCTATTCAATCATCATCATTGAATTAGTGATTTGGACTGTGTATATTAATAGAAGTGGTTTCCACTAACCAATTCACCCCTGCAACAAAGGAATACAATTTTCTAGAGAGGAGATTAGTGATGAGTGCTTATTTGTGGATTCAAAGCAGGGCAGATTCTGTTGTCCCACCCAGTAACTGAACAACTGTCCAAGGTTATTTCACTGACATGTTCTGAATCAGACTCCACAATTGCCGGAAGCCAGCTCCAGCAACAGTCAGGGTCCCCGAAGGAAAGGACATAAAAGCAAAAGCAGAAATTAGAATCTTTTGGCTCTACAGTTAGGGGTCTTTGGGAAAAGAATAGTGCTTGCTGTCTTACCAAATTCTGACCCTACATCATCCCTTAAACTAAGCAACCAACATTTACTGAGCACTTACTGTGTTCCAGATTTCTTTCTAGGTTCTTGGGTGACAAAACTGAATAAAGTCCTTCCTGTAGAGAAGGAAGAGGGAAAACATCAGGAAGTAAACAAATAAATAATCTAATGTCAAAGTTAAGCTTTTGAGTTAAGACATTTCTGGTTTCTCTGAGTCATCTTCCAGGTATTCCAGATGACTGTCTGATCACAGGCTACCTGTCTCACCTGGACCCATTCTAGATTGAACATTTCCAAGTTCCATTTTTATCTCCATTATCTGCTGTTTGCCCAACTTTGTCCTTTCCTGTTTGGGTGTAGGTTTAACTCTCTAAGCCTTAGGTCAAAACTGTTCTCCTCAGGGTCACTGAATTCTGAACCCTGCCTATTAGAAATTCCATGTTACTCTTTCCATGTTAGTCTTTCCTGAGATTCCACCCGGCAGTCTATCCATTCTTTAATCATCCATTCAACTAAGCTATAGGTCTCTGATAGTTAGTTTGGGTTCTCCACGTCTGTCATTCTTCTTAACTTTCTTCATTATTTTTTTCCCTCTTTCCTTGAGAAGGTGAATTACTTCATTCTCCATTCTGATTCTACTCTTCTTTACCATGTTTTTCTACCTTAAATTCATAAAACCCTGTCTTTCTTCACAATTCCTACTTCCATGTTCTTCCTCTCCTCTTCACAGATCACCACAAAATACTTCTCTCAAAGAGAGGCATATCTGCAAAGTACTGTTTAACCCTGGAGAATTACAGCTGAAATTTTCTGACCAGATGCAGGTTCGGTACAGCCCAGATCTGCTACAAAGTTGCACATGAGAAATTTGTTATAGTTCAAAATAATGCAAGAGTATTTAAAATTATAGACCTCTCCGCTTAAGAGGAAAAAGAAAAGGACTTTGTTTCTTGACTAAACCCTTCTGTCATTTCCAAATGTTCCCTCTCAGGTCCACGTTCATGCCATTTTCATTCCCCTTAGTTGTTCGTGATACAATCATAAAAGCAGTGTGGGGGTTTGAAGCCATGGGGCTCCCCTTTCCTATAGCAAAATGACTGTGCAGCCTCACTCACCTTCAGGGGGACAATTCTCCCACAGCCTCTAATGCTCCTCATGGTAATGATACTGTTGAGCTGAAACCTAGCAACTTATACTTTATAAAATATCAAATGACATCAAGTATATGACATAGATAGAACAAGCCAATTAACTGCCTAATCACCCCATAGTCACCTTCATAGAGAAGCTGACTTCTCACTGTGCTTAGCCTCACATTTGGAATTAATGAGTAGGACTTTCATCTGAAGAAGAGATCTGGCTTTTAATTCTGGCACCTGTAATGTTCCACACATCCTTCTTCTCTCAGAGGCTAAATCATAGGACCACCATAAGCAGCAGACCTTTAGAAATTCAATGTATGTCTATAACTTCCTTCTAAAAAAGCAGGATCTAGTTAAGGAAAGCTGTGTTAATTTCATGAGTACACATAATACTTTCAAAAGTCCTACCTTTCATCCCACAAATAAGACTCATCCAATACTCAGGTAGTAATATTTTCCAATGAGGGAGAAGACAAATTAAAACTCCTTTTTTTCCCCCTACTTCCCTTCCTGAATTCCTTCACTGTCCATCCTTGTACCCATGATAGCAAGCTGGGAGAAAACTTTTAATTTCTTCTTCATTTTCTCTTCCCATAGTACCTACATATAAATGGAATACAACTTACTCTTTTGGGAGCAAGTATATCAGGCAAACAATATAGATACTAACTTATACCTAGGAGAATACATAAGTATAAGACATAAGATGCAGTCATAACCACTCGCCCTTAGGTGAAATACAGTTTCACACAAATCTCACTGATGAAAAAATATATATACATATTTAATTTTTCACTCTTTTATTACCTTTCCTTGTGTAAAATTATCTGTACAGTCACAAAAAACTGTTATTTGTAACATAGCAGCATGTTCTGACTATTATAGGCTTTTGAGAAGGTATGTGAGCTGTTAGGTGACATACTCAATCCTTGCTATTGAAGAAATTCATCCTTAGTAGCAACTTGAAGCTTGTAGGAAATTTTGTAGGAAAGAAAAATGCTCAAGACTCTAAATGAGACTTCTTGAGTAAAAGTTGGCCTTAAATTACCTAGAGAGCATGACTACCAATCCTTTACAAATCATAGGTTGTATTTGTTCATATCCAGTGAAGTGATTTCTTTGTGGATGTTTCCATTGAAATTTTCAGCAGTTTTACTGATGCCACGGGTTAACTGAAGTCCACATTGGTTGCTTTTGATTTCTCTGAATCGTTTATTTTGTTCCTGATATGTAAAGGTGGCTCCAGAATTTCTTAATAGGAGGACTTTCGACAACGACCAGACACCAGTCCTTCCTGGCTGGAAGGAAGGGCCATGGAACATGCGACTGCATTTGCATCACCAGCATATCACTTACATACACGAATTTAAGTAGAGTGTCTCAGGACATGATCCTCTCCAAGTCAAATAGAAAGACAAGAAAAAGAAATCGACTCTAGTCAAGATTAAGGCTGTATTTATTAATGTAAATGTCTTTGTTATTTGTTTATTTTTCTAGGACTTGGAAGATCATCTTCAAAAACCAAAAATGAAGTTCACACTCACACGCCGGTGCTTGGTACTCTTCATCTTCCTAAATGTAAGTAAAACATCATTTTTAAGCTATGTTAATCAAGAATGCTGAAATAGAGCATATGATTGAATGGACGTTTGGAAGGGTAGACATTTTGCCAAAACTAAGTTCCACCAGCCAAAAATTCCTCAAAACTATCCTTTTCTTGATATTTTGTTAACAGATCCCTGTTCTGAACTTTCACAATTTAGATTAGTGTTATGGTTCACTGAGAAATATGAGCTTTGTTTACAAAACTTTAGCATTAACTCAAGACTTATCCACATTATCTTTGAATTTAACATGAAAGGTTAATAATGTTCTTGGGTAAAATGTTTTTCATGTTAGACAGGTGGACTTGAAACAAGTTTCTTGGCTCCTATCTTTTTCGAACGTCTGAACTCTTTCAGTCAGGTTATTGAATTTAAATGCATCTCTCAAAAAAACTGACTAAGAACCTTAAGTCTTAAGAGACCTATGTCACTCCATAACTCTCTAACCTTTTAAATAATGCCCAATTTATGAGATTTTATATTGTTTTATTCCTAAATGGTTAGCAAGTAGTCAGAACTGCAATTATCTTAGAAAATACTACCAGGACCTGTTTATTTGTGTTGACTTCGCTAACCTACCATCATATCAGTTTCCACAACACATGAAAGAGAGATGAAAAAATTTTACATAAATAAATTAGGAGTTGTCTTGATCCTTATCCTTTCTAGCACATCAGAACAACACTGGCCAGTGAATCAAAGAGGCAATAGAAATCAGTCAGTACCTGATATTATATTCACCCAAACAAAACTTTCCCAGGATTCCAGGATTTACATTGTTAATTCATGAGTAGTCATAGGCTTACAAGTTTGCATAAACTGTTTCTCTTAACATTATTCGGGAAAAATAATACTGATATTCCAAAAATGTTCATCTCATTTTAAAGGGAATTTTTATTTTTTAATGTTATACATCAAATAAATGGTTTATGGGTATGATTGTTAATGTAGCCCTTTTGTATATACTTGGATATTGAGTATAGTCTATTATGTAATATTGTTGTATTACTTTTAATCTTTAGATAAAATACAGTATAATTTGCTAAAAGTAATCCAGTTTTTGGAAGCACAAGTAACTTCATGGCATTGTAAATATAATAAAAACACTTAAACAAGAATATTGTAGGAACTACTAGCATATTTTATTTTGTCTCTAAATTCCCAAGCCTTATATGAGATTCTATAGTAGCAGAAATAGTGGTATATCCCAATTTTTAATTGATATTGTTATTTTTAGAGCTTAAATTAAATCCAGTGTGATCAGTTATGTGTAAATATTTCTAAGTAATTGTATTTCATAAACCATATAATTATATTAGACAGTGACAGAAAAAAAGTAGTTACTAAGTTACTAAAGTAACTTACTTGATATGAATAAGACAGTTTGAGTACTACCACAAAGACTACAGATCATTTCTGATGTGTTAAAAAACTAAAGTAGATCAATTCTATTCAAAACTTCTACCCAATATATCTTAAAAATCAGACATTAGAAGAATTTCATATATTTGAGCCACGGACAGAAATGTTTTCTGGTTTGTGGGTCTCTCTTTGCTAGCAAACATACTGTACAGGGCACCTGAATGGCTTTGTGCTCTCTGCTGTGACAAACAGAAATTTGCTTCTCTGTCCTATATTTGGATCATATATTTGATTTGGAGAATTTTTCCATAAAAAATTTTTTGATATGTCAGTTTCTCCTTCTAAAACATTCATTGTGTTCCATATGGCTACTCCTCCAAGAAAATTAAATTTTTTAAAAAAGTGACATTGATTTTAATTACTATAAAATATTATTTCTTAAATACATTAGTTTGAAAAAGCACTATAAGTGTGTTTGTTGAATTCTACCAACCTGAATTCCAAATGCTCTTTAAAGTATCAGGTTGTCACCACATTCCATGAGCCTCAATTTACACTAAGCAAAACCACCCACTCACTTCCTTTCCCTTATCTGCAGTAATGCAATAAATAGGCTTAGAACAGTGCTTGACACATAGTGAGCACTCAAAAATGAGGTGATGATGATAATTATAACAACAATGATGAGGACGCAGAAAAACTAGATTCTTCTGAGAAGCATTTTGTTTCTAACTAAGCTGTATTCCCCTATGCTTAGAATTTATCATTATGCAGCAGTTTTGTTGTTTATATAATGCTTATGTAGAAAGTACATAGAACACCAACCATCTAATCCTACCTGGAAGAACCAGGGTTAACACTTTACAAAGTTCTATTTTATCCATTGTTATTTGGGAAAGTATAAGTAACTGAAACCTACAAATAATTCTGACATCTACATTGTCAATATTAAGGATGGTGACATCGAAATCCTGTTGTTTATATCAGTTTGTGGATTCTAGAATCATGTTCCTTTTAGAGTAGTTCCATCTCTAACTATCATTAGGAATCTTTCCCTTCAGCACCGTAGCATGGGTTCTCACATTCATTAGGTTTAAAGCACTGGAGAAATGGACCATTTCTTCAAGTTCTACACAGAACAGTCCTGTAATTATTTTGTCTCTGTGCTTCTAGAAACCACCTGTAACCCAAAAGTAGGCTGGTTGTCTTACATCAATGTAGGAATTCCTTGACGCCATGACCATTCAAACCAGATTGCTTTCCACTGGACTCCATGATTAGTGTGCACAAACCTAGAATGTAAGCCCCATGAGGGCAGGGACCTTGCCAGTCTTGTTTACTGCTGAACCTCCAGCACCTAGAGCAATACCTGGCATGTGGGAAGCCGAGTATTTATTACCCGAAAGAACCAGCGGTGTTTCGGCTGAGAGCGACAGGTATTGGTGGCAGCTTGGCGGTCGTATTTGTGGCGCCATTTGCTTGCACCTTTAGGAGTGACATCACATATACGGCGGCTAAACTGCTACATAGGACAACAATTACAAGGTTGTTTTTTGTTTTGCTTTGGAAAAATCATGTAAGATGGCTTGTATGCAAAGCTTTGAACACCAATCTTTATCCACAAAAGCAATGTGCCCTTAATATCTCATCTCTATCCTGTGAGCATAAAATATTTATTTACGCTCCAAATATATAATACAAACATAATACCTACGATAGGTAAAATTCACATTGCTTGGTAGTCTTACCTAATCACTATGCTTCTGTTTTGCCTCTGTATTGCTGAAAACTATACCATCTCACTAGCCATTTTTATTGGTACAAAATCACCAGCAAAAAAAGTTTATATGTTCAATGAACTTTATGAAATTTGTATATGTATTATTGTCAAGCAGTAGTAATTCCATTATTGGAATTATATACATATATATATATAGTTATCTATGTCCACATACATAGACAGAATGCCTCAATGTGTATGTTATTTTCAGAAGAAAATCACTGAAACATTCAGTTACCACAGGAAAAATTCCATCGTCAAGCTCACACATGAACCAGACAAGGATCGGACCCAGACCACTATGGCTCATCTACGACAGAAGTTCTAATTTCTCGTTCCTTCAGTGTTGAAACAATCTCTATTGAACCAGGCTCCAAACCAAGTTCACTGGAGTTTGTTTCAATATTGCAAGAATGATAAGATTGATGCTACTATCGTCTACATGAACTAAACCTGCTCTTTCAGATGCTCATATCTATACTGTTACTGATGTTAAAACTGCATTAAAACACATAATACTGTAATTGAAAATACAACCACACGGTTTTACTTTTGATATCCTTGCACATAATGCCTCCTCATGGCTTCCAGGAACATTTCTTAACTGGTTGCCCAGTCCATTTAAAGATAGAATTTAGAATGTTACTTCTGAAGGAATGCCAAACTTAAACAAAATAGTCCCTAATATCTAAAACATAAATCTGTATATATGACATCACATTCTATCTTCTAATTTGACTTGAATACGGTGAGAAAATTATCCATAAATAAATAATATATGAAATGATAATTCTCACGTGAATGAAAGATTCTAAGAATAGAGGCACAAAGAATGTAAAATAGATGCGCAAAGTTAACCTATAATTAATATCCCTTATTGTGAGGACACAATGATCTATTAAATACCATTGTTATGTGATCTCTGCGAGATTTTTAAAACACACACAGACATGAGACATGTGCGGTCATACAAATGTAGTCTCATACAATCCAAAATGAAGCCTTAACATGGAATCTCTTCGAAATACATACTTTTTACTCGCAAACTACATTCCAATTCCTGAAGGAATATCTGAGTATTCAGTGATTGATGATTCTTTACCGTCACAATTTCTGGTGTCAGAAAATATTTTATGATGTTGGTCTTTCTTGCTAGTCTGTAAGCTCCATGAGGGCAGGATATATGCTTGTTTTGTGCAGCACTGTATCCTCAGCTTCTAGCATAATGCTTGACTTCCTAGCAAACAATGGCTATTTGCCAGTTCATTGGTCTTAAAACAAATAAGAAAGGGTCGTATGACAACAGAGTGGTGTTCAACTACATTGGTAAAGGATTTGTACATTTTAAATAATTTGTACATTTTAAGTAATTTCTCTTTTCATTGTCATACATTCAAGAGGCATTAAAATTAGAAATAATCCTATTAGTTAAAGAGTAGTATCAGCCATACTCACAGTAAGTGTCCATCTAGAGTTTAAGTAGTAAGTATTCACCCTCTTCTGTTTGCAAGCAATTTCTGCGTAGATGGCTTGCTGGCACCTTCAAAACAAGTACAAAAGAGAACTTACCTTCTTCCCCCAGTAAGGTTTTCCTTTCCCAACTTCTCCCTTCTCAGGGCACTCCCATTTTTTCCGTTATATAGACTAAAATATCAGAGCTATTTGACTATTACTCTTCTCCTTTCCTTATATTTCCTTATATTCAAATATATCTTTTTATTATTTGAGAAAGTGCTGAGGGCTGTGCTTCCTTGCTCTCTCCTGCTGTGATCCAGTCCATGCCTTCAGCTTCCTGGCTCCCTCCCAGCTCTGATCTGTGGACATCTGATGCCCACCACGTGAATTTTACTAACGCTCTTCCTTCACTGATCAAAAACCAGCATGACATCTTTATTTTATTGTCATGTTGAAATAACATTAGCTAAAATATTTGAGCCTTTCATTGCACCACGCACTTTGTATTCATTTCTTTCAAATTCATACCTGATTTTCCTTGACTCCATTTATTACTAACCCCAAAGATACTCCCCTCCAGGAAAGATGGTTTCCTTACAGTGTCTCACACATGCCATTTCCTACCTCTGGAACTTAGATGCATTCCTTTCCCTCCATCCAGAAAGCCTTCCCTCTCCTCTGTGTGGACAGGCACTCAAAGTCCAATTCAAATTCTTCCTTGTATCTGTAGTCGTCCCTGACTGTTCTTGCTCTATGCCCTCTGTCTGTTCTGAATTGTTGTTGTATCATGCATTGTATAGTTTAGCATTTAGTGCCATGCTCTCTTACAGGACAGGACGCCCCACCTATACAATGACATACGCTGGAGAACAGTGTGGTTCTCCTATAAGTCGCCTGACCTGTACAGGTCAACTTAATAAAAATGAGTTTGTTTTAGAAACTGTGAGGCATAGAGAAAAGTACATAACACTATTTGTGCCACCGATACACTTGGGGAAACCTTAATCTTAGAATAATTTAGACAGAATAAGGCCAAATAAAAAGTGTGTTTAACAGGTGTGATAGAGAGCAAGGAGTTTTTTTAACTTTAGAAGAAGTAAAGTTAGTACAGGCTGAAGCTTGCAGTCTTCTCTGAAGAAAGTCTCTATGCAGAACATGGATATAGAAAATCCCAGATTCAGGCACCACCAAAAACATCATGGCCACAAGAGAGATTGAAACCTATATAAACACAACTTAGGATGATGTGTTAGATGGTGATTGTGACCCATGTCTGCCTGTACCAAAAAAGCAGAAGCACTAGGAGAAATATTTAAGATTTACATTGATTTTCAGCAGTAAAAATAAATACCCTGTGTAGGTTATCTGCTGATGAAACCAATTTAAAGATATTAAGGCCAATCATTTAACTCAGAATATCTCAGAAGAACAGATTTTGTTTGTTCTGTGGAATAACTGGGGTGAATTTTTGGCAGTGTACATAATCTAAGCACAAATTTTTAAAAAGCTGAAATAATCTAATAGCTTATTTATTGCATTAATATATCTATTTTTAATAGCATTACTCATGATTATTAAAAGTTCCAAAGAAGGCAAATTTGACTTAATATTAGTATTTTTTGGAAATTTATTTCTAAACTTCACAGTGATAATAAAATTAAAACAATATTATATGATAAAGAGGTGCGTTGAGTTTGGATGGGTGCTATACATTTTTAGTAGTGAATGGAACCAATGCAAATATGAAATTTGTAGGTAGAATTTGTAGATGAAATATAAATATACTTTTTAGTTATGAAGAAAAATATCCTACATGGAGACCATTCGTAATTGTTGCTCATGAAGGAAAATGTTTTCAAACTTTTTGATTGTTTCATTTATTTCTGTATACACCTATTCTCGCTCTGTATAAGTAACTGATGTTTCTTTTTAATACAGCACCCAACTCCAATCCTTCCTGCCACTTCGAATAACACCTATCCTCCCAATATGGAGTCCGAGCCATTTCTGTACGTCCTAGGACGAAAGAAAATGTCGGATGCTCAGTACAAGTGCTATGACCGCATGCAGCAGTTACCCCCATACCAAGGAGAAGGTAAAAAGAAGGATGTATGCAAATATGTATTTCAAACATCATTAAAGACTTGTGTTCTTCCATGGGTACCTATGTGTTAACTTATTTTAATATGCCAGCATTTTTAACAGTGATTTTCAAACTATGGTATGTTTGTGTATTTCATGCTGGAGACATGTCTACTTTCTTTGCCCAGGCTCACCCAACTGGTTTTGGGCTAACAGCAGCACCTATGACAAAATTACGACAATAACTCAGTATTCACACCTGGCAAGGAGGAACAATTCAGGGCTAAGTGATGGAGAGGAACTGGAAAATGACGAGAAGGGAAGTGGAAAATAGTGGGTAGAGAATTAGCCTCAGGTGAATCCTGTCAAAACCCTGTCTTGCTTGGGTTAATTAGGCAGTATCTTCCCTTACCTGTCAATGGGTTTGCAACTCCAGCTATTCCTTCCTCTTTCCTACCCCCCGTTTCGAGAGGAATTAGTAAAACCTCTCTCCTTGGCAGGCATTGTTTATCTGTCACCTTCTCTAGAATACTCTAGGTGACTGTTCAAATATTTTCAGAGCCAAGCACATTCTATTACCTATAGAAGGCTATGAGGTGGGCAAACTTTACTACATGCAGTTCTCTCCACTGTCCCCTAAAGCATTTGAAAAGTCCCAACAAGGGCGCCTGGGTGGCTCAGTGGGTTAAAGCCTCTGCTTTCGGCTCAGGTCATGATCTCAGGGTCCTGGGATCGAGGCCCGCATCGGGCTCTCTGCTCAGCGGGGAGCCTGCTTTCCCCTCTCTCTCTGCCTGCCTCTCTGCCTCCTTGTGATCTCTCTCCCTCTGTGAAATAAATAAATAAAATTTAAAAAAAAAAAAAAAGAAAAGTCCCAACAAGATTGTGTACACCCTTATATATTCTAAGATAACACGACTTGGTAGGGTGGAATACCGTTTAAGTATATTCTATTTCTACACGTGGTTTGCCTTCAAATAGTTAAAAGTTTTAATTTCTAGTTCCTATCTTTAGCATTTTCCTTTAAACAAAACTCAAGACAATTAAAAGACAGATACATGTTATTCTTGCATCTGCAGTAGTTTCAGTGTTTTTTAAGAACCTGAAAAGTCATTAGAGGCAGTGCTGCCCAAAGACAAACCGTTCCTCTGAAGCAAATGAAACAATAGAAACACAAAATTTATTTTCAGAGACCAAGTGATAGAAGCCTCCTTCACTTCAGTCTTAGTTGTTTGGAGAGGTTGAACTTTCATACTATGATCATTATTTTAAGATTTCTTTTTTCTTTTCTTTTTTTTAAATCTTTTTCTCTTTTCTATCTTCTCTCTCCCTACCTCCCTCTCTCTTCCTTCCTTCCTTCTTTCTTTCTGTCTTTCCTTCTTTCTTTCTTTCTTCAAAATGTAGAAAATATTGACTTCAAAGCCTGAGGCTTATTCTTTTGAATAGCTTTATAGAGGCAAATCTTCACATTTTAGGGTGGATTAAATTTTGAAAGGAGTGAGAAACTACTTGGAGTCAATGCTGATAAATACATAAACTGCTCAAACTGAACATTATTTTAGGCACTAATAAAGTGTGTTTCTAAAATAATAAGACTAGTTTTATACGTAATCTGTTAACTGTCTACAAATGCATCTCCAATAGGAATTTTGAACAACTGAATTTTAAACCCTTGGATTAAGAGTAGAATTATACAAGGGATGCCTGAGTGGCTCAGTCCCTTAAGCATCTGACTTTTGATTTCTGCCCAGATCTTGATCTCCGGGTTGTGGGGTTAAGCCCTGAGTCAGGCTCCCCACTCAGCAGGGAATCTTTTTGAGGATTTTCTCTGGCCTTCTCCTTCTGCCCTTCCTCCTGCTCTCCTGTTTGCTCTCCTTCTCTCTCAAATAAATAAATAAATCTTAAAAAAAAAAAATAAATAGAGCCATCCAAGGCAACTTTTTTAAGGTTAATGGTTAGTAGGATCTCTATGTTCTAAAGCCATACAGTTTTTTCAAATTACGTCTCTTATCCAGGGGTGATATTCCATATACTTTCACAAGATTTCTTTGCAGCATTTCTAAAGATATTTTAAAGGAAAGATTTTGGAGGAAAGATTCCATACAGATGACAGGCATGTCTTTTGAAGAGCAAGTGGAGAAAACCTATGAAAACGTAAATTCGATGAAGAGTTGGCAAAGTTAGTGTCTTTATTTTGTTGCTGCTGCTGTTCTTTTTAATATTTCCACATACACATAGAGAGATCCGGAGTAACTGTTACACAGTTAGATCCTATTGAATGCCGTTAAATCCTGCTGATGATTCTGCAGCTTTTTCCAACGTCGATATTCATTTCTTGCTGAATCATCAGGTCCGTACTGCAACCGCACCTGGGATGGATGGTTGTGCTGGGATGATACACCGGCTGGAGTGTTGTCCCATCAGTACTGCCCAGATTACTTTCCAGACTTTGATCCAACAGGTAAAATATTTCTTTTTATTACATATTTTGCTATGAAACTTTTAAAATTTTCATGGTTCTGAAAAGAAAATCAGATATAAAAGATACCTCTCTAATCATACTCTGCATGTTTCAGCACTTTCTGAAGCATTTCCTCACGTGAAGTATCACCCCATTGTACAAATATTTCAAGCTGTCCTTATTTTTTTAGGTCACATTCCTGGTCCAATGTGCACATGGGTCTTCAATTCTAAATGAAAGTTAAATTTTTATACATCTTAAATATTTACTATTAAATTTTAATAAAATTTTAAATTAATCTTTTTTCACTCTGTGAAGTGTTACTTAGATGTGGTTGTTTTTCAGTTTCAGCTGTCATGCAGTTGGTAACTTATGCAAATACTTGATCTAGACTTTCAGTATATGGGACTGATAGAGCACACAGAATGGAAATTATATGTAACACTGAAAGTTATCTAAACCAGTCCTGTGTAAAGGAAATGAAATCAGAAGATTGTAACTTGAGACACTTGCTAGATTTCTGTTCCCAACAGTAGATTATTAATATATGTTTGGTAAATAAGACTAATGTTATAATGAATGGATCATACTAACACCCAGCTCCATGCTCTGTGCAACACAAGCAGTCAACAAATGTTACTTAAGTAACTTAAGTGACACCAAACTCATTTTAGTTATAAAAGTAACATAGGAATACTTCTCATTGAATATCATTTTTTCTTTTTAAAACATTTTCATGTACATTATCTAAATTTATATACTCACACAATATTTGACACAAAATTGCAAGTGAACCAAGTCTCCTGAGCTCTTACTAACCCTCTCTTTATAAGTCAGCACAACAGTCTTGGAAAAGCATTTCAGAAACAGTATTTCTAGATCCCCATACACACCTGTGCAGATTAAAAATACTTTAAGAACTTCCTAGGGAAGACATGTTTTTCCTTCAGGCCTCCATCTAGCCACACCGCTATAACTAGAAGTTGGATCAGGATGCATAGGCAGGATAAAGGTCTAGGAGTACCAGCTACCGAGTAGAGTGAGTAAGAAGCTACGGGGCTGATAGGATGTATCTCAGAAAGGTCAGCTATCCAAACAGATTCGAGGTCCTGAATCCAAGCTGCTCACAGTGGTTAGGGGTCAGGAGCAACACGAGGAATGTGTAAAGAGATATCTGAATTTGTCCAACAGCCTCAGGCCAGAGACTAGACACATGGAGGACAGGGGAATGGATTTGGATAGGTGTTAGTAGTGACTAATTCTCAAACTGGCTAAGAACCTTGGAAACTTAACAAAATCCTGATGCCTGGTACTGCCCCAGACATTCTGAATTAATTAGTTTGGAGTATAACCTGGGCATGAGGATCTTTTAAAGTTCTGCTTGTGACAAAATGTGCAGCCAAGATGAAACTGTGTTAAGTACTAACGGAAGTGGCAGATAGCAGGAAAGCTCAACCAGTACACTAAGTAGCTGTACCAGTGGGATCAGATGAGGCTGATACAGACAACGGAGGAAGGCGGGTACCAGAGGGCTAAGAAGCAGTAGTAGCCAGCCAGCTTCAGGGACTACAGGTGTTGGGGCCAGAAAAACTCTGTTCCAAGAAACTAGATAGAAAATATGTCCCATTGAAGTGTTAACTGAGATTAAGAGGCTGAAAAGGGACTATAAATCTTAGTTATAAAAGAGGCCCAGAGGCTGAAGGGAAGCTACAGGCACAGCGCTAAGCACCAGTTAACAGGTAAGCTCTGCTGCTGAGAGTAAAGTGAGCCTGAGGCTGCAGAGCTTAAGTTGTTCCACATGTTGAACTGGCTGGCTGTCGGGCAGGGCCCCAGGGAAGCAGGTCATTCCACCTCAAGCTCCAGACCTATTCTAAGGAGATGTGATACAGCAGAACACAGTAATCCCGCCACACCTCATAGTGCTCATTTTCCTCCTTCCTTCAGTATCCTTTTGGAAGTGGTTACATGGAAGAGAGTTAGAACATTCAATCAGTGGGAGGGAATCCCAAGGTCCTGACAAGAAGGATCTTCACTGAATTATCTGGTCTGAACTAGAAATAGCATTTTGAAGAGAGGAATCAGTGTTTGTTTAACGCCTAAGAGACTATGAAAAACCAACCTGGACTTTCAGATGTTTCCATGAGTTCTCTGGTCAGTTTCTACCACCTTTTGGGGTCAACCAGTCCATCTGTGTAGCTTTGCTCATCGTGTATGAATGACAAGAGGTTACTGCGCATAGACCAAAAGTGAGAACATCAGCTAAGATAGAAAACAATCATCAAATGGTAAAATCTAGGCAAGAAAGTTTCCAGAACCCAGATTAGAGCAAAGCAATTAGTCTATCCCTGTGCCAATGTTTAAGAGATGCATGGATGCTTCCAACAAGGATGAGATCCAAAGTTCCACCCCAGTAAGACAGAGTTAATGAAAATGAGATTATAGGGGGCTACTTTAAAGACCAGTTCAGGCCAGCGACTTCTGAAAATTTTCATTGTGCAAAGAGGAAGGGCTAAGTGCCCTGCCCTGCTCAGCACTACTTTCCTGTAAACTCTAACTCAATGCTGTTTGATGATCATCTTTCTGGCTTTTATTGACTCTTCCCAATAAATGATGCTTCATTCATCTGGACTTGACAACTACATTAGAGATAACTTGATTGGCATAAAGAGCTTTTCTGCAATAGAGGCTACAAGGCCATTCCAGAGCAACAATGGGCTCTTGCCAAAGTGGCTATCATTATTGACTAAAAGGCAAGTTTTTGGTCAGTAAAACAGGGATTTCCAGGCATAGATCCATCTTATCAGCTTGGTTTTTAGAAAGAACCCTCTCAAGTGGGGGACAAATCTACTTCAAAAGAAAAACACATCTTAAAAATATATATATGCAACAAACTTAAATTCATTAGGATTTTACCATGACCGAATGCTATATTTTAATGATAAACAAAACAGTTTAATGAAATAACAGAGATTTCATTTTAGGTGAAGTGTTTGGCAAAAGGTCGTGATAGAGTGAATAACAGCATTAAAATTCAAAAGAGGCTGGTAAACTGTAGGAATATGCTATAATGTAAAAAGCACACTTAACAAGGACGCGCTTAAGGCACTACCCTTAATGTCAAACACTCAATCAACATTAATGGCAAAGAGCCAAGAAGGCCGACCTATGGTTTAGGACCGTGAGTCTCAACCCTGATACCCTTCGGAATTGGTGAGCTTTTTTAAAATGCTGATGCCTGGTTACCTCTTCAGATAAGCAAATTTGAATCAATGGGGATTGGGCCTGAGAATATGTAAAAAAAAAAAAAAAAAACCAAAAAAACCCAAAAACCTACCCCACGTGGATCTGGTGTGAAATAAGCATGCTGTCCTCTTCATGGGGCAGTCCAAACAGAATATTTCAGAGGGAAACACCAATATCGAGCATAGGCAGAGTGGCTGTAGGTTGTGAAGGGACACCAAGCTGTGTATTGTGAGTAAATGGGGATGTTTGGTTTGGAAAAGGAAGTTAGAGTGGGTATATCCTTTCTTTGAATATTGAAAGATTTGCCAGGTGGAGGAGGACAAGTTCTTATAGCTGCAAATGGGTGGAACCAGGAAATACCTAGACCCAGACTTTAGTGACATCAGAACAAAATAATATCTCCTACAGTCTTGTCCGTGATTGGAATGGGCTTTTTCAAGAGAAATACCCCTCCGTCCTCCATAGAATATATTTTTCTGACAATATAATAAAGATAAAATGCTTCATTAAAAAGCACTTTTTTGAAGTGGTAAATAAGCTTGAAATGGTCATCATCCACAAATAATATTAGCAAAACCATTGACTGGTTGTCAATATCTGTTTTTCTGTGATTAGTGCTAACCCTTTTTGAAATATTGTTAGTATCCAATGGTGATTCTTTAAATAGTTTTTCCCCAATGACTGTCTCAGCAAATTCACAATTTAAAATTTTTCTATTTAACTTTTTTTTGGTACATATTGGAATGTATTATTTGCCCCAGGAGTACAGGTCTGTGAATCATCAGGCTTACACATTTCACAGCGCTCACCATAGCACAAACCCTCCCCAGTGTCCATAACCCAAATTTACATTAAGCAATGAGGATTCTAATAGGTTGCTTGAAAACATCTTTTGCTTGAAAAATGTGTTTTATCAACCACTTGACATAACTGTTGGAGTACAATTTGGAGTACATACAAACAAATCTACAGTTTTAAGTTTGAATCTTGTGTTTAGTTTGGTACTGTTTCAGTCATACAATGAAAAATTTTGAATTACACTTAAAAAGTGCCAAAGATAAAAGAATTTTCATACTAGCCATCAGCATATTGACTGACTAACCATAACTACTAACAGAAAATTATTTTAAATATTATCATACCTCAGTGATATTTCAGACAAGTTTTTTTACATGAATTGTTTTCTTAGCCTTTAAAACAACAAAGTATCTTCCAAATATTACTATGTGATTCAGACTTCCACATCTCTGCTAAAAATGAAAACAAAAAACCAAACCCAAAGCCATACATAAAAGGGTTATCCATTGATGTGACAGCTCTTTACCTTTACCAATGAAGAAAAATGCTTCAAAAATATTTTTCCCAAGAAATTATCAAAAATCAAAAATTTTTGAGGGTGCCAAATACACTGGTAAAATCTGTTTGCATATTATACCAATTTGGGGTTACTATATGATCTCTGGGGCAATAAACGCATTGCAAACGTACCTTGGAGAACTAGAGAAAGTCTGAATGTATAACTTAGATTAAATTTGGCAAGCACATTTATTTTAATGTTGACTTGTTCATTATTTCTGTTTTATTTAATTCAATATAATTTTTTCTTCCAATTGTATAGCCAATCAGATTAGAATTTTAATACTATCTTGCAGTCAACCAAATTATAGATGATTCTTTGGGTCACTGAACGAAGTGTAGATAACTTTGCCGCAGGGCTATGAGGCTTAACACAGAGCTTAGTAGCCCTGCAATAGCTTTGGAATCAAGTAGACTAGACCTGAATTTGACCCCTGGCCTTCCTACTTGCTAGCTGTGGAAAGGGAATTCATTTAGCTTCTTTGAGTCTCAGCTCCCTCATATATACAATGGGAAGACCAATACCCATCTTAAAGGATCATTATTAACATTGAAGAAGAGAATTCTGCAAAGTGCTTAGCACAACACCTGTCCCATAGCAAGATAGAGATCTTTAATCTGCCGATCCAGCCAAATCAGCAAATTTCACTATCACCTAAGAGTTGATTCAAGAAGTAAATAGTGACAACTAACTCTATAAATCCCTAATATACCCTCTATGAGATCAAGAGATGATTCAAATGAAATCTTTTTGAGAAGCATAAAAATAATTTCTTGATACATCCTTTAGGAATTCTTTGTTCTATTGGATTTAACTAAATGAAATTGCCAGTACTTGACCATCTGACCCACAAAAACTGCACTTTCATACAGTCAACCTAATAAATGCATATTGCATATAAATGAAGAGAAGTATGGTCGTGCCAGTCTCACATAGTTCCTATCTAAAATCAGAAACATAGGGTTTGTTTAAAAATATGAGGTGTGGTATAGGTAGCACTTCTTAATGCAATGGACCTGAGATTAAATCCCAGCTGACCCACTGTCTAGTGACTTCAAACTCTGTAACCTCTCTCACTCTCTGCTGCCTGTTTGTAAAGTGGAAATAGCAATGTCTGCTTTACTTGGCTTTGCTGAAGATAAAATGAGACAACACATACTAAAACATCTTGTAAAATGCATGATTCATGGTAGTCTCCTTTGACCTATATTCACATTCAAGTTCTATAAAGTGATTAACGCTGTGGAATGGCTTTTAAGCTTTATTTTTCCTTCTTGGTGTTTTGAGATTGGAATGTAATAACTGTTATGTTTCACTAACAGAAAAGGTTACAAAATACTGTGATGAGAATGGGGAGTGGTATAAACATCCTGAGAACAATCGAACCTGGTCCAACTATACTATGTGTAATGCTTTCACTCCTGAGAAACTGAAGGTAGGTTTTATTTCAAATTTTGGCATTGGGTGAGAATGCCATTATTTTTACACAGAAATGTATGCACAACTTTAAAATACCTGCTACCAAGAAGCCAACCTATTCTCTGTAAGGAAATCAGATCATAGTCTGTGAGTTCTAGGGACTCTGTGAAGTAGCATTAGAGAAAATGGCATTTAATTTCTCAGTTGGAACTTAGTGTCAAAGAGTTCCACGAGAATCAGGCCATTTATAACAAGAGAAATATTGTCCATGGAAGAGAGGATGGGACTCCCCACGATGCCAGATATTAGGCAGCATTTCCAGGGACTCTCTAAGATCTGTCTTCTACCGGAAGAGTTCCAAAATTACAGATTTTTTTCCCCAAGTCACAAAGTGACAGTTGTCCCCTAATTCCTTGCCCCAGGATGCCCATATAGTTTTACTATCAGGCCTTGAAGGAAACCTTAGAATGAGACTTCTCATCTACCTGTTGATACAGGTGTGGCAGTTTAGTCCATTCTGATTTGTTAGTATTTGTATCTTATTGCCTGTTAAATATTCATAATATCATCTCAACTCAGAAACATTTAAGCCAATGGGAAAAAACCCAGATATGTACTCTCCAAATGCATGAGAAATCTGAAAAAAAAATCACTAAGCCCACAGTCAGCCTCCTCTCCCCAAGGTGCTGGGAGAAACAGTCAGTCAGTATATAATGGTCAGTCAGTATTTAACCACACAGGCTACCCCTGAGCAGCCCTGGTACTAAAGTAGAAACCTATTGTTTCCTTCAAAGATAGGCCTGTATGCTAAGTAATTACTAAGTTGGAAGCTAAAAGCACATCAGTGCTTGTGTTTGCTATAGAGCAGATTTAGGAGTATAGAAAATTTTCCTTTTATTTAAAACAAAACAAGCAAGAACAAAAAGCAAACAAGATGAATAGGTAGCTTAGAGACCAGCTGACTAGAGACCAGAGGAATATCTTGTCACAAGCACAGGCTGGGGGCACCAAAGCCTGTTACCTCTTCACAAATTACTTAGTCACTCCCTGAGAATCAGATGCATGTCTACATCCTAACAGAGAGCTATTTACTTAATAAGAACTGATGGAAATTACATGTCACCAAGTGAGGAATTCCTGAATGAGTGCTGATTATGATTTTACAGAAAAAAAAATTGTAAACCTCTTAACTGAATTGTTACAAAGAGTGCAGATCCAAATAAATAATACTTAGTGCTTAGACAGAAATAAAGTATTTTAAGAATAAGTGTTCCCCTCTAAGTACCTAACGTAATGATTGAAATTCTTAGCACAAATCTTCCAGCCATATACAGGCCAAAAAAAAAAATTGAAGAAACCAACTTAGAATTTACTTTAAAAAAGAAAAAGAAGAAGAACCACTTCTTAGTCTTAAGAATGATACCAAGAATGGCAACTAAACTATGAGCTACTGGTTTAATATTACGTATTTAAACAACTTTATTTCAGAAGAATAAATAATTTTTAAAGTATTCTGGAGGCAACTGAAAGAAAATGAATTAAGTTATATGAAGCTTTCTTAAAAATAAAATATACAGAGATAAAAATAAAACAGTGACAGAGGTTAGGGGCATGGCCATATATCCGAATTAAAAACAGTATTTTAAATGGCAAGGGGATTCTATATGGTGAACTATTTAAAAGGAAGAACTCTTAGAAAGTGCCACTCCTGGTTTTGTCTAGTTTGTGAAGTTAGAAAAGTAGCCAGAAAATGGACTGGTGGGAGAAAAGACAGGAGCTAAGTATTTGATCTCTTGCAGAAATTCCTAAATACTTTCTAAGAAAGGGAGTATACACTGTTTTGAAGTCTTTATCAGCTCTGGCTATAAACCAACTATTCCAACTTTGTCATCATTTCTGCAAGGATAAAAATGGTGCCATTAGGAGGGTAGTTATCAAGGAAAATGGCAAATAATATGTAAATGCCCCATCAAGTGGTGCAACAGCCACAATTCAGGAGAAGTTGATTAGTTCATTTTGAAATTCTAAAGCCTAGAGAGGCAATATTTGTTTCTATCCAGCAAAAATGCATATCAACAAACAAAAAACTCTGCATGCTTGGAGAGCTTTTGAGCAGGATCAGTGCTTCCGTATCAGGGTCTTCACAAGGAAATTAACAAGAATCAAATGTTGAAGCATAATGATTTGTACATAAATCCCACATTTCTCCCAGGAATTAAAAAACTTCATAGAAACGATCCAACTTCTCTACACTGCATTTGTATCATATGTTCTGTTGAGCATGGTGTCACTTTTTGCTTTATGCTTTAAGCGGTTTGAGTTTATATTATTAGGTGAATAGAAATTAAAAATTGGTCTGACTTCCTGATTTAACATCTACACCTCTATGATATAACACCAGTTTTCTTGTGGTTAGTGTTTGTGTAGATCATCTTTTCCCATTCTTTTATGTTCAATATTTCTGTATCCTAGTAGTTAATGTTTCTTATAAACAGCTTATAATTGTGTTAAAAATCATTTAGTTTCGACCAAATTATTTTAGAGATAAGGACTACTGAGATCCAGAGGGGTGAAGTGACTGACTCATGAGAATCACACAAAGACTTAATGATTAGTGCTCTGCATAAAGAACAGGGATGATGAATCCAGTCTGATGTTCTTCCCACCACATCATGCATATTCTAACTGATAATCTTGTAATATTTAACCTGTTAACCCTAAATATTATGATTCAATATAATTTAATTCTCTGAAACTTCTGTTATAATTTTTGTGGAATTTTTAAAGGACAAGAACAGTTGTTGATTTATACTGATATTTAAAATAGAAACTATTTTCTCTCCTCTATTACCATTTATTTGCCTGTTCATTTTTATAACTGTTCTGCTGTTGTTCCAGAATGCATACGTTCTGTACTACTTGGCTATCGTGGGCCATTCCTTGTCGATTTTCACCTTGGTGATTTCACTGGGGATTTTCGTGTTTTTCAAGTAAGTACCCTTATAGCATCTGCTTTTTATTTTCTTCTTTAAGATACTGAAATAAATGGTAAATTACAAGAGTTAGGGTAAGGGTGGTCTTCTGCAAACCACAAGAGAAATGCAACACTATGAGTCATGAAGTAGTAAGGAAAATGAAATTACTTAAAACATGCTTTTTAACCCTATCTCTGAGGAAAATAAGATGGATTCATATAATTTTCAAAGGTAATATGACTTCTTCCCAAAATGAAACAGTCCTGAGCCCATGGGTACATTGTGTTAACATGTGAAAGGCTCCACTTACTATGGCTAAGGTTGCAGGAAGTACTGAGGAGAGGCTCCTCTTCCTTCTTTCACCCTCATCCTAAAATACAGAGGCCGTGGCCAGAAGCTCAAGTGCATCTTGCCTATTTATGAGCTTATCACAGGTGGATTTTGCGGAAGAGAAGTGTAGCCAGTGAGTGCAGAATAGCATTTAGCCATAGAAGGAAGGTAAGGCTCCCTTCTGGTCCTGTCTCACTCAGCTGGGACCAAGGAGAATCTCTGGAAGAAGAGTTAAGTGTCAATGTTTTGCCCTTGCAAACCAAGCATCGTCAACCACAGTAATCTTCTAACACCCTGAGGAGTAAAATCCCAATGAGGTTTCTATTCCGAGGCCATGTCTATGCACTTGATTGCATCATCTGTGGCAAAATGATTAAGTTGATTTAAGTATTGATTTTGTAATAAAGGAGAATTTGAAACATTGAATCTGTTTTTTCAGGAATGACTTCATCATGCGTGTGAGATGGTAATGTATGTTAAATTCAGTCCTAGACACGTCCTAATTTTAGTGTAATTTCTTTAAATCAAAGGCAGGAGGCACTACATTACTCTTTCATGAGAATTCTGACTAATTACTCTACTACTGGGCTGTCTCCTTCAACTAATATGTTCTTTAGTTGTGTGGTATTATACAAATGGTCAAGAAACACTCCTTCATAGGCTCAGACTACAAATAATCCTCCACACTTTAAAGATGTGATAATGTAACTAAATATATAATGTAACTAAATATACAGTGATTCATACATAGTATAACAGAGTCTTAATTTGATTTTTGTTAAAATATTATCATGATACTACTAAAGAAAATTAAGCCGGGGGGGATCACCTATAAGCACACCCTGAACACAACTACTATTATTATTTTTCCCTTGATCCATTTTAATCTTTGTCTTCATCTTATACCATTATCACATGAGATCTATATCTTGTATAGTCAGGGTTCTTACTCTGACCAAGCAATGTAACTGAATAGCAATTTTTTGTTAACTGAATAAGAATAATTAAATAATAGTAAATAAATAATAATTTAAATAAACAGAGAATGAGCTCCTTCCATATGTGTTTTAAAAATCTTTTTTTTTTTTTAAAGATTTTATTTATTTATTTGACACAGAGAGAGAGATTACAAGTAGGCAGAGAGGCAGGCAGAGAGAGAGGAGAGAGGAGAAAGCAGGCTTCCCGCTGAGCAGAGAGCCCGATGTGGGCCTCGATCCCAGGACCCTGGGATCATGACCTGAGCCGAAGGCAGTGGCTTTAACCCACTGAGCCACCCAGGCGCCCTCCATATGTGTTTTAACTGGGGAAAGATAAAAAAAAAAGCAACAAGATGTAAGGGATTAATAATTAGAAGAGTATTTTCAATTATAATGATCAGAATACAGCAGAATAAACACCTAGCATGATTAATCTTGGAATTTCTATTCATTTTTCAACTGCACTTGACTGTGGTGAATAAATACATCATCATGGTTCCCATACAACTTTGATTAAAAAGTCTGTCACTAAAAATCTATCCTTTAAATTTTTTAATATAACCATAAAAAAACGTGGAAGAAAAAAATGGAAAGAAACAGGCCCCAAGTATGTAATGGTGCAACTGATAAATGTATTCAGGAGTTTAAAGATAAAAAAGTGTCAGTGGGACATTTCTTAGTTCCTTATTTCTGCAGTCACTTAAGTAAGTGATGAGATGTGAGAGCCAAATCAGCAAAAAAATAAGAATATTACTTCAGCACTCATTTCTATATTAACACTCATTTCTGTCTTCACTAAAGATGTGTGTTTAAAAATACAGCACATAAGTAAAGTATATCTCAACTGGTCCAGTTAGACCCAGAACAGAATTAATTTGGTCAAACCCTTGAGAGAATTTGGGGGCAGATTGTCTTGAAAGCACCTAATTTTTGTCCTACTGTCTCTCAATTCCAGAAGCCTACCAAACAGCAACTTAAATCTTAGGAGGAAAATCAAGTCTTATTGATTTATAATCTGAATACGGTAATGGGAAGACAGAAACTGAAATAGCTTGTTCTCCAGAGTGCACACAACCAGAGACGGATAGGATATGAAAAACACACATGCTGAGATACCAGTATTAAGATCTAAAAGCAGTCGCATCTGATTTTTATACTTGTTCTTAATTTTATCTTAAACCTACCCAAACTAAAAATATCAAGGGCATCCATTTTCTTCAAATTAAAGAATGAAAAAAACATTAAAATATGTTCTGAATCTTCAGGTTTTTTTCTGTATATTTGCATTTCATAAATATTAAAAGCGAAAAATAAAAGGTAATTCTGATCTGTCACTGGATTTTATCTTTTAATTAGCAACATTTTCCCAGAGTTGTTTTCAAATGCTCAACATCACCCTTAAGGTCTTTACTGCATATTACAATGGAAGCTTTTATGATTTATGTGCTTAAATGGCATCATCTGTGTGAAACCTGAGCAAAAATATAATCATCACTCCCTTGGTTAATTCTGCATTCCCAGGCTTGAGTTATTCTGCAAAATCTAATCAATTTCATAAAACTTTCATGAAACCAAAATGAGAAGTTACACCCAGCTCCACTTTTGAGACCTAATGCCCCATTCATAATCATCCCATTGAAATCTCACTCTCAACTCATAAAATGTGCCTTATAGGGTCTGTAAAAGAAATAACCCTGCAGGTGTCCCCCTCATACCAGCAGGTTAAGAAAGCCTGCAGAGGAATTTAAAGTTACTAAATATACAGGAGGCTGTGGAACTGCCAACACTTTGCTGCTAAAAGTCTGGGAGATTACTCATATATACACTCATTTTCTTTGCAGGAAAAATAGTTAGGAGCAACAATATGGAGAGGGATTAAATAGAAACATCAAATTTATTCAGCAAGACTCCTCACTACTAGATGCCAATAGTAAATGTCAACAAGAGAGTCAAGATGAAGATCCCCTTAGGGAAGACTGTCTTGAGAAAGTCACATAAGTGGCTATTTATTTGTGTTTGTTCCCTGACCATTTTAAGTAAGTTTGCGATGAAATTCACTTATCCCATCAGTTCCACTTAGAATTTATCAATTGACATTTCTGTGGAATCATCCTAAATTACTAAAACATCTCACTGTTTTCTCTCAAGAAAGCACCACAATCGAACATTCATTAACATCCATTTTGACTGCTTGATACTCATGCCTTACTGATTCTTAATTTTTGAATATTAATTACTCTTGCCTGAAAGTGGATAGAGATATATTTTGGAAGGCAGGGGGTGTCTTTATTACACTGCATTCCCTATGTTACATTACATTGGCCATATCAGCACAAAAAGAGGGTTTTCACAGGGACCTTCAGAAGCAACACTGATTTCTCGCTACTCACTCAGTATGCACTGTTATTCTCTGTCACATTACATAGTGGATAGATACTTAACACTTACCTTGAACTTGTATAGTAGCCCCTATTATACATCTCTGGTTGCCTTCCTGTTGCTCCAGAAAAACCACTAAATCAATGGCACCAAAGATAGCCAGCCTCCTTTCTCCCAAACTACCCTTGACATGACAGGACACAAAAAATAACTGTCGCTCGTGTCTTGGCAAACTGTTCACTCATAGAACAGTGATAATAAGAAAAAAGGCAAGAATTATTATTATTGAAAAGGAGTTCCTTAAGGATAAAGATTTTGTGTTAAATCCAAAGGAATAAAGTCTCTTGTCAGAGAGAAAAGATGTATAAGATATTGGGTTTCAAATTTTTCTAGGAGTTTTAATGCAATCCGTATCCATTTAAATGCAATCCATTTAATGCAATCCCTTCCCTTCACTTGTCTTTTCCCTTGTGAACAAGATATGATAGCTAGGTAAAGGAAAACTTTGAGTTACACAGAAAGCTACAACTGCTTGTACCAATCACAGCAGTTATTCCGATGCATATTTTCACATGCACCAGTAAACTCAAAACAGCTTTTACTTGGTTTATTACTTGCTTCTACCCTTATTTACTTTGAGTGTGACTATCATTACAGTCTTATAAAGAACTGAACACTCTTCCTTATCCTGTGACATCAAACTGGTTTTTGCAATCTGCAAAACTCAAGGCAAATATTAAATGCCCTCTCATACAACTACAAGCTCCCCCAAATCATACACATACATACCTAGGGTTCCAATCACTTGAAACATTTTTCAGTGTGGAAGATTTACACCAAGTAAACTAAAACTATGAAAATAACATTGAGTTTTAGCCTTAAATATGGCATCTTGAGATTCATACCTAAGTAAATCATTATCTCTTCCTCACATCTGAATGACACTTTGGTTGGGCCAAGACAGTAGATTATGTTGTCGTCCTGCTATTAGAAAATCTATAGTACTTGGGGTTCCCTATCATTCAAAAAGTAAGCAGTATTCGGTCTATCTAAATAAATACCTATTTCTTTTCATCAAGAGGCATGGACTACAGCTAACATCAGGTTTGTGCTATTTTCAACTTAAGACATTTCAGATCTGACAGATCATGTTCATTCAAGCAACAAGACATTTGCACTGAAAACAACTGAACACCTAATTCCTTATGTTAAGTTCAGTTAACCTCTTCAGCATCCTATGCCTCTCCTTCAGAACAGTTATCATAATTAGAGTAAATAAGTAATTATGTAGCATATAAGGTCCCCGTAGACAGAAGCTGTCTGTTTTGTTCGCCCATATATCCCTAGTATCTACCAGAAGGTCTGAATCATACAGTAATGTGTGTTGGATTATCAAATCGGTACACAGTAATATGTGTTGGATTACTGAATGAATTTTAATAAACTTAAAGTACCTCTAACTTGCTTCAAAAAGCTGAGTGTAAATGTCATCAAGTGTAATAAAATTTTTTAAACTCAATAAGCAGAAATTATATTGAAACTTCAAGACACAGAAACTCATATTCTATACTAGTCATATTCTTCCTTTGGAGCCTAACAGTTTATCCAGCTTTAAACCAGATCATTTTCTCATTATGTACATGATACTGCACTGAATATAGGTTTTCGCTACTGTTGAACAACAGTGTAATGTCCAATATTAGTTAATACCTACAGCAAGAACTTGGCAAATTTTCAGTATGATACAAAGTATAAGATATGAGACAATCTATCATTTAATGTAATTCTCTGATGTACTGGAAAGCTGTTTACTGGTCACAGCTTGAAGAAGAAAACTGCTCTTATGTAAAGATTTTTAATTTAAAAACATGGGTATCAAGCCCTGCAAGATATCAAACTCTCTTCTAGGTGGACAAAATGAATTCCTTTAGCACCCCCACTCTGGTGAGAGAAACAGAGAAAATAAGACACAGGAAGCAGATAGATGATATGTCAGGAGGCGGTGTTAAGAACAAAAAATAATAAAGCAGGGATAAAAGGTGAGGGAGTAATAAGCTAGAAGCGGAGGAAGTGTATTTTTGATTTACACAGAAGATTGAGCATTAAGCAGTCCTTTAAACTGATGTCGTACATCGGCAGATTATTGAACTCTACCTGGTCAAAAGAAAACCAGGAATGAGAATAGTGGCACAGTTTGATGCTTTCATCCATACTCTTTAGTTCTGGATAATGTCAATTGTTGTTGATTTAAGCCAGGCTGAATCCAATAATGAGGCCGCAGATATTTGCCCCCCAGTGAGAAGAATTATAAAATGCTATTATGACTCTATGGAAAATGGCAGGTCACAGGTTTAATGTAGCAGTTGCAATATTGAAGAGTTTATGTAGTATAAATGGGTATGATGTTTCGTATAAATAATTTTTTCTTTTTAAAGCCTTAAGTTTGCAACCTACTTTTATAGTACTATTATAAAACCAATTAGATTTGGTTTATTTAACAGAGCTTTCTGCTGCCAAATAAAGTAGTACATGGATGTACGTGTGTGTGTGTGTGTGTGTAAGTTCTTCTCTAAACCCTTCCTGGATATTAAGTTCTGCATTCTAGCCCTGCTCAACAAGTTGCAAATTTTAAGATATTCTGTATTAACTATTTACTAATGGCTATGCTTCCTGAAAGTTGAAAGATGTAGCTACAATAATCAAAATATCCTCTAACAGATGCCCTCATTACTTAAATATACTTTTTACTACAGATAATTACATTTTCTTTTGATTTGAAATTTAGGAAAGCATTGTAAATAAACCCAGACTACTCTCATATTTCATCTTTTCCCAGAATTCCCTTTTCAAAATTCCTAGAATCCTAACTTTCTTCCATGAAAATTTTTTTAGAAATAGTTACTATGATCATTCACTGGCATCATTAACTGAATGTTTTAAATTTTCACATTATGCTAAACATTTTTTGACTGGATCAATTATGGTAAATGCAAGATTTTTGTTCATCAAGGATAATCATTCCAATTTTGTTATAGCCATCCTGCAGGGCTCTCTCCATTTGCATCAAAAAGTGAAATAGGATATTCAAACTAATGTTTATTTATGTGCTCATTCACACAAATACACATGTACAAGCTTATGAAGTGGAGGAGAAAGGAATGAAAAATCCAACAAATTGTTTAGTATCCAAAAGGTGGGAAATGGCTATGCCAACAAGCGGCAGCACTTGGATGGGTTTCCTCAGATGCAAGCCACAATATGCCTCCTAATGAGATCAAATTTGAGCCTATTTAGAATTCTCTCACTGTGTCTGAGCTCCACCATCAGGAGGAAGTGGAAAGGGAGAACCACAGAGTTGATTCTAGTTGGAATATGAGAAATAAGAAGATGATAGAAGAAATGGCAAAAGAGAGAATGACAGAGACTTAATAAAATCTGGGATGGGTCAAAGACATGAATTCAGTACTTTGTCAAGGGCAATCTTGGTTCTGACTTCATGCTCTGTTATCCCATTTGCCACACGATTTCTGCCTGGTTACATCAATGAATATTCGACTTTTCTTCAGAACACTCCAAACCCTAATAGTTTCTCTTGTACGAGTCCTTCTCTTAATTAATTTCACATTTGTTATAATTAAAAGTGATTTTATCACTCACTCTTTCAGTTATTGTATGAAGTCACCCTGAGGACTGAAAACCATGAGCTACCGTGACTCGAAAACTGTTCTTAAAAATCAGGCAGAAAAGTGGTAATGAGTCTTAAAGGTGGGACCAGCCTCACTTATTTCTATAGGTCTCTCACCTATTGCTGAAGGAAATACTACAAATATTATCAAAAAAATGTTTTTTCCAGGTACTTCAACATTTTGGCACTGGGTAATGCTTTCTGTTACATTTTCTTCCAGGAGCCTTGGCTGCCAAAGGGTGACTCTGCACAAGAATATGTTTCTGACTTACATTCTGAATTCCATGATTATCATCATCCACCTGGTTGAAGTCGTACCCAATGGAGAGCTCGTGAGAAGGGATCCTGTAAGCATTGCATGATTTGCTTGTGATTTATTCTTAAGGACCTAGTCCCTATAAATAGTGAATGTGGTGCTATTGTCTAACTTAGACAGCTGTTTACATGTGTGATCATATTTACTTTTACAGTTGAGTTTTGCAAAAAGCATGGTGTATCATTTCTATACAGTTATTGGAAGCAATTGCTATATGCAGTCGTAAAGCGTTGGGAATAATTCAGTCATAACCAAATAAGAATTATACAACAAATCATGACTTTTTACTACTAATCAAAAATGTATTCACATCTATGGGAAGTTTAGTGAGCACATCTTATGAATATAGGTAATACAAGGTGTACTAAGGCAATGCCTCAGTGTGTCACTAATGGGTTACAGGTAAGCCTATATAGGAATCCCCTTCGTGTCCTGGCACTGGGCTGGGCTTGTGCCAGTCAACTGAGCTATAAGTAGCTATTCATCTACTCTGGTAAGCCATATAAGTACTGTCTTATTTTATGTCTGCATGACTTGAAAAAGCTTTAAATACCCTGAGCTCAGTCACTCTCATCTCCCAGTCTCTGCTGTTGATTCCCATTGACTGAGCTCAGCCATAAACCAGAGGCCAAGGAAGCCCTGATGGAGATGTACAGATGGGTTTCTCTGGGACCAGGGCGGTGGAAGCAGGGTGGAGAGTGCATTTGAAAGCACAAACAGAAGCTGTCTAGCACACAATGAATGACCAAGGGATATTTTCATTTTTGTTTCTCTGTTTAACTGTTATGCAAGCATCTGTAGATAGCCTCATCTTTCAAAACTGGCATTTGACAGCTCTGCCAACCCAAAGACAAAAATGCGTGAAATCTGCCCAGAGCATGCATCCTGCGTGACAGTGGTGTGGCATGGGAAAGCAGCTTAATTTGGCTTCTAATGAATCCACAGTGTTAATCATTTTTGCAGTGTGAATATATCCAGAAGGATATTATGGTCCATCTTTTAAAACCATGGCATCTGTTATCTGAGACAGTCTTATTTTACCTGCAGAATGTGATCCAATGGGTTTATCTTGATGAGTTTTCTTTTTTAATGTCAACTGATTTCAATGAAAATAATTTCACTTCATCTAGTCTTCCCAAGACCCCGGAAAGGATGAATATCATTCCCATTATTAACTGAGTAAACTGAGGCTCAGTGAAGGGACAGGTCCTCTGTACTGTGGCCATTTAGAGATGGGATTCAAACCCAGACATGTCTCACTCAGAAGCCCATCCTCTCTTCTATATACCACATTGTGCTCTTGATTTATTTCCTTACGAAGATATGTTCTTAAAGAAATGGGCTCAATCAAAAAAAAAAGAAAAAAGAAATCTTGCCATTTATAACAATTGGATGGAACTAGAGGGTATTATGCTAAGCAAAATAAGTCAGTCAGAGAAAGACAATTATCATATAATCTCACTCATATATGGAATTTAAGAAAAAAACAGAGGATCATAGGGGAAGAGAGGAAAAAAATAAAACAAGACAAAATCATAGAGGGAGACAAACCATAAGAGACTCTTGATCATAGGAAACAAACTGAGAGTTGCTGGAAGGAAGGGGGTGGGGGGATGGGGTATATGGGTGATGGACATTGAGGAGGGCACATGATGTAATAAGCACTGGGTATTATATAAGACTGATGAATCACTGACCCTACCTCTGAAACTGATAATACATTATATATTAGTTGAACTTAAATTTTTAAAAAAATAAAAAGAAAGAAAGAAAGAAAGAAAAAGAAATGGGTTGAGCCATTCCAAAGTGGTAATTGTCCATAGTTGGATACATATATTTAATTAGGGAAGCTGACTCCTACTAAGATATAGAAGCAATTAACTAAGCATTTCTCAGCAGAAAAGTTTCAAATTTTTGGTTTCCC
Organism: Ailurus styani; assembly: GCA_002007465.1. Lineage (NCBI taxonomy): Eukaryota > Metazoa > Chordata > Mammalia > Carnivora > Ailuridae > Ailurus > Ailurus styani. The sequence continues at coordinate 59,172 of LNAC01001234.1, read as the reverse complement.
ATACCCCATTAAGTGTGGAAATCCTGAAAAAGTTACTATCTGTATGGAGGAGGCCAGGAAATGGCACTGAGTCATTAAAGAATCAATGTAGTGCTCAGTCATCACATTATGAAGTATTGTAAATTCTTTAGTAGGCTCTCTCCCATCATTCTTGTGGGGGTCTCATACCCACATATCATTCCACCAGCCCACTCTCTAGAGGCTTGGAGGGTGAAGGAGGCTTCTCATACATTGTAAGACCTGCAATCTTCCTAAATAGTCTAAATTCAGGATTATTCTGGATTCACTCTCGAATTACAGAAGCCATTTAACCTTATCCATCAATGAGAAAAATTAAAACTGCCCTGCTTACTTCCAAGAGCTTGTCCTGGAGTCCCAAAAGAAGCATAAAGCTTTTAAAAATTCCCAAGGGCACAATATTTTAAGTGATTGCTCACAGGGTTGCTGCTAACTCTTGCCCTGTAACTAATGCTCCTGGTCCTCTGCACTTGGCTTCCCTAACTCATCTATTAGTCTACTCATTGCTCTTAACAGTCTCATGAGTTATCATCACTGGATGTTTTCACTTTCATAGGATACGTTAGGGGCAGACGTGCCTATATACTTTGCCAGTCACCGTGCACAGACTGAATCCTAGCCACTACCAGGTCAACCTGACTTTGCCTTGCAGTTTCTCTCTTGCCTGGAAACCTATAATAAAAGTCTGTAAGCAGATGTCTAGGAACCCAGTTCAACTACTATGCAGCTGATCTCCTGGGAGAATGTAAGTGTGAGCATAGAGGAGCCAGAGAAATTAACAGTAGCTTTCTTATGGGGGAGTGAGGGTGACTCTGTCCCACACATTAGGCACTCTCAAAGTGACCTAAGTTTGAAAAACAGGAAAGAAGCTTATCTTTATGGCAAGACTAGCACCTGGCTCTGCCAATCAATATATTGTTAACCTAACAGAATTGTTACTTTATCTATCCAAGACCAAACTTTCTAGGAAAAAAATGTAAAATCTTGAAAGGTAGAATTTAATCCAATAAATCAAGTGTTTATTGAGTGCCCCAAACTCAAATTTTAGTCTTTAAGCTAAACTGAATTTCATAGAATTTGGGGAACATAGCTATTTATGATAATCCCTAGAAATGGACCATGCCTCATGTGGAAACATTTTCCTGGGTCTTGAAACCACACATGAGGGGTTCAGCCCTTTGTTTACCTATTTCCAAGTGTTTTTAAGTTTGTTTGTTTTTTTTTTAATGGAAAACAAAGGAGCAAAAAGACTGTGTACCTGAAAGAGAAGCCTCATCTCCTCCGAGGGCAGACAAAATGAGAATGAGCCACCGATAAAAAGCCACTGACAGTGGGAAACAGGGAATGGTCAAAATGTGTGAACACCCTGTGCCCTCTTTCCATTTCCAAAAGTCTTTTTATTCCATAAGATAAAATTTGGAAATTTGCACCATTTACCAAATACATATAAATAGTGTGGGGTAAAAACAAATGGCTACAATGACAAAAATTAATTCATGTTTGTAAGTTGTGAAGCATAATGTACTTGGCTCCCCAAAACTATGTCGTTTGTGTTTAGTATGTTTTTTATTTGCAACAGTCATTGTTTTCCAGTGAGATCTTGCTAAATCTCTTCTCATATGCAAACGATACAGGGCTGCTCTAAGCAAACAAAGTTAGTTCAACAAAGGGTAAGAAAGAACCCTCTAGGGCGCCTGGGTGGCTCAGTGGGTTAAAGCCTCTGCCTTCGGCTCAGGTCCTGATCTCAGGGTCCTGAGATTGAGCCCCTCATTGGGCTCCCTGCTCAGCAGGGAGCCTGCTTCCTCCTCTCTCTCTGCCTGCCTGTCTGCCTACTTGTAATCTCTCTCTCTCTGTGTCAAATAAATAAATAAAATTAAAAAAAAAAAAAGAACCCTCTAGTAGGACATGTCTTATATGTAATTCATCCTTGAAACTGTTTATTTCCAAGAGAGACACGGGTCTTGAAATCTGTTGTAGCTCACCTTGAAAACAGATATTCTGTTATAAATGCATCCATAGAGGCCCAATTTATTAAGTATCATTTCCCATCCAGAAGACTCTGAAAGTGAATTGCAGTTGAAACTACAAATTCAGGCATCAAGAAAGGAGAAATTTCTCTGTTGTAATATATTTAAATTTATGGGGGATAAAGAAGTAGGAAAAGTTTAAGTAGGAAAGCCCCATCTTTCCTAAGGGTAAAGTTCTCTATCTCTAAAGAGACAGACAAAATAACATCTCAACACTGAGAATTAGATCATCAATATATTACTAAGTCACATGCAAAATTATATGTTTAAAATTTACTTTAAATGAATTATTTGAAATATTGCATTTTTCCTGAAAAAGTGACATTCCAAAAAACTTAGATTAAGGTTGGAGTGGAGTGGAGATAATAAGAAAAACCCCAAGAAAAGGTCCCCACAAAAAAACAAAAACAAAAACACAAGACATTTTTGAAAAAGGGAAGTTACTGGACATTGTCAATTACAAATATCAATTGAAATTACAACTAACAAAAAATACCTAACCACAGCCATAAATTAAATTGTATTTATCAGCATTTCACTTACCTGTGATTCAGGTATGTCTCTCTCTCTCTCTCTCTCTCTCTCTCTCTCTCTCT
>LNAC01001234.1:1705-56464 GCA_002007465.1 Ailurus styani | reverse complement strand
ATATATATATATATATATATATATATATATATATATATATATATATAATTTTTAAATACACTTTTTCTCTTAAGCAAACTAAAGGCAGAGTTGTGGATTATTTTTTTCATTTTGACCCAATTCTCAGGTCACTGAATCAGCAGTTAAGAGGCAAAAAGATTTTCCTTCCCAGTGCCCGAGGGAATATATTAAAAAGAAAGTTATTTCTTGTAAAAGGAGGCTGCATCATCCCAAATGCTATTGCACTACTTCTCTAAGAGTTTATTTTGTTGGGGGCAAAAGAAAACAATGTTCTCACTCCTCAGTAGGGAATCCCCATGGGTTTGTGGCCCCTTTCCCATCAAAGTAGCTAGTTTCTTTCCTTGGAAGTTTTTTAGTTAGGCAGATTCTCTCCTGTAAAACGAAGGGTGAGAATTTCACTCCTTGACATTTTTTTTTTTAAAGTTAAACTCAAAATAACTCATGGCATAAATAAGGGCTGACTAGAGCCTCAGTTTATTGAGTGATGTGAAAATTGCCCATTGTCATTTGTGTCATTTGAGCATTTCATTTCCATAATATCTAAATTTTCATTTTCTTGTTCTATCTGCTTATTTGATGATCTTCATGTAGAGAGTCAGGAGGCAGAATTAAAAGCATTGTTCTTACTGCATCTAAAGGAAGCCGGCAGCATATTTATCATTTTCTAGAAAGAAATGTCTTTCTGCACTTTTTCTCTGGGTCTAAAAGGGACAATACAGGGAGATTAGTTTTTACGGGGAAAATGGGCACTTTGCACTTCAAAAGCCAAAATAATCCAGTCACATTTTCTCTAGCCTCTTATATAAGTAAAGTCAAATGAGTCCCAAGTTGTGAAAAACAAAGTGAATCTTCTAATTCTAATTTGTTTGGGACAGTTGAGCCACCAGACTGTCAGAACTTCATCCTAGTTGCAGGAAGATCAGTTTGGAATGGATGCCCAGAACTGAGACACCAGAGACAGATGAAACCCAGGGTTGGAAACAGGACTCCTTACACCCCACTCAGGAGGCTGGTGCAAGGGAGGGCATCTCAATGTGAGAGAGATGACAGGAACAGCAGAGTTTTTGAGATAAGAGAGATCAATGCATGTAAAAATGCACTTTAGTGCATTTAAATCCACTTTAGTAGACTATGGAAGAAATTAGACTGGGAATGAAAAAGTATGATGGATTTGAGGGACAATGCAGAGAGAAGGATGATAAGGAAATATCCTACTCTGGTCATTTATGCCATTTCACTTTACTTATACATCAAAACCAATAAATAGTATTCTAACCAAGTTCATATGGTACAGAAAAGTATGGAGGATTTCTTTATTTCTTTTAAAATTTGTTATTTATAAATGACCATTTTCCCATATGGATTTGAAGAATTTATTGCTAAAAATGGCTGTAAAATATCAACCCAACCTGTAGTTTCTCTCATCTGGCCAATCTGGGTGGTTCCTCTGCACAACAAATCAGTGACTTACAAATGGTACCTTGTGAGATGGTTTATGTAGTGAGGTTTCATGTCAACATTTGCAGCTAGGCTATCATGAATTTCTTTTCTTTTCTTTTTTAAAGATTTTATTTATTTATTTGACAGAGAGAAAGAGAGAGAGAGAGAGAGGGAGAGAGAGAGAGATCACAAGCAGGCAGAGAGAGAAGGGGAAGCAGGCCCTCTGCTGAGCAGAGAGCCTGATGCGGGGCTCAATCCCAGGAACCTGAGATCATGACCTGAGCCGAAGGCAGAGGCTTTAACCCACTGAGCCACCCAGGCGCCCCGCTATCATGAATTTCTTACAGATTTGTTTTCATCCTCAAAAAGCTTTCTAGCTGAGATAGAAGGAATTTTGTACTCTCCATTGGTGGTACATTCTGTTGATTCATTGCTAGAAAGCTATGGAGCAAGTCAGTTTGATATTTGCTGTACTTAGCTGGATTGCTCCAAATACTATAGCATTGATATTACTGATCTTACAGGATCTCAGATCCTTAGCTCTTATACTTACTTACAGATTATTCTGCACCATTAAGCAATGTACTTAACCTCACTTTTCTAATGTGTAAAGTGCAGATGATAATAGCACCTTCCCATTAGAGTCATTTGTGAGGGTTAAATGAACTGATACACTTAAAAATCTTCAAAACATTCTGGCACATAACAACTCTCAAATGTTAGCCATTATTATTTATATTATAGTTGTTACCATTGTCGTGAAGCCTTAAGCACTTGTCATTTTCTCACGACGGCACCTAGTTTCATTTCTGCATTACACATCATAGATTTGGAAACTTCAGGGCATTGGTTAAAAAAAACCTGCTTAAATCCAAAAGGGACTAAGTGTAAAAACAGAATACAGAGAATACTTGGAGGTTAGTAAATCGGAAATCACCAAGAGGGCAGTGGCCTGAGAAAATAAAACTAAGTCAGTCATGGCTTGAGAACGTCTAGTGAAGAGTGACTTTTTCCCATCATGTGTGTATCCTGCTTTACTGTTTACTGTGGCTTTGTTTGCTGAACACTTCCAGAGTGCTCCCTTTGCCAATTTATAGGTCATCTTCCAACATTCTTATGTTAGTTGGGACTTTTATCTCCAGTGCCTTCTTTCCCCCTAAACACACCAAATCCCGACTACTGACTACGGTTCCACAGACTCAAGCTCATTTTCTCTGAGGTTTTATCAGAAATCAGCTCAGGATTGCATGACAGACTCATATTTAATTGCAAATGTTACATCCTTAAATTCCTCTGGAGAAACACTGCAGTACTTCCTTACAAAGTTATTTAATGCTGACTTTCTGACTGGGGGATTTTTCTCCTTCTTTCAGCTAGCTTTAAAGACTGTATGAGTTGACAGTTTTTGAGTTGACATGAGTGCCTTTTGCTCCTTCATTTATCAACTGCCCTGGCATCTTGACAAAAAGTCCTGTAATTCCTCCTCATGAGGTTTTAGTGTACATGTGCATCAAAGTCAGGACTTGCCCCACTGCATTGTGAGTCTCCTGGAACATAGATAATTAGCAGTATCAGCATTGGAAGGCCAGCAAGTAACCAAAATAGGAATCAGATACTGAGGAATTTCCTTCTATACCCTAAACCCATTTGGAGTGGCCTGTGGACCAACAGCGCCGGGAACCCCAGGTGCTCCCTAGACACGCAGAGTCTCAGGTCCCACGTTAGACTTTCTGAATCATGATTTCTACTACTGGGGCCCAAGAACCTGTGTCTTAACAGGCTTTGCCAGTGATTTTGATGCATCCTAAAATTTGAGGAAATCACCCACACAAGAAGATAATTACTGTGGATGCCTAAATTATTTATATTTGAACTGGGCATATTTGGAGGGATACATTTTAAAATGCTTTCAGGAACTCAGACTCCTGTAAATAAACCATAGCTACACCTTTTAGAATTTAATATCAAAAAGTAGATTGGGGTGCCTTGGTTGTACAAGTTGGTTGAGCATCCAACTCTTGGTTTTGGCTTTGGTTATGATCTCAGGGTATAGGATCAAGTCCCGCATAGGGCTCCACACTCAGCATAGAATCTGCTTGAGATTCTCTCTCTCTCTCTCTCTCTCTCTCTCTTTCTCTCTCCCTCCACCACCCCCTTTCTAAAATAAAAAAAAAATTTTTTTAATGAATATATTAAAGGGCATTTCAACCTTGGAAGATATATGAAGGGATGGAGAGGAAAAGTTAGCAATATTCCTTTTTAGTTCTCCATGTACCAAAATAACCCTCTCACTTCAATCAATAGAAGAGAGCTAAGGAAATTACCAACCTAATCGAATGTCAGTCTCATTTAATCCACCCTCCCTGGCAGACAAACAAAACATTTGCCCAAAATTCACAGTGTTGTTCACTCCAGTTCCAAATGATTCAGGGAAGATCATGGAGATGCAACCTCAATTTCCCAAAAGTTTGTGCCATACAAGACAGAATGATCTACCCATCAGTAGATACAAGAGACAGATACAAGATACAGACCAGAGACATAGCGCTGGCTGGTGCCTTGTTGACATATATATATGTGTTGGCCAGATCTTCTGGAATATTCACAGAAGAACAAAAATGTGATTTCCAGAAACTTACCAGACTCCAACAAAATCAACCATAAGATCAGAATCCTTTATGTTTTGGCTTTTAGCTATGATTAACCTACCTCTCTCCCGCAAGGATTTTCTTCTCTACATTTTTACTCACCACTCCTCCCTATCTCCTAGTTTTTCCGGATGGCTTCATCCCAGTTTTCACCTATAACCAATTCTGGTGGTCTGTGTGGAAATGACTAGAACATGGATAAAGTCCTAATCCAAGCAATCATTCACAGGAGACTGCATTGCCCCTACAGGCCTGCCTGCTTTTTCTAAAGGAAACCCCACATTGACTCTGAAGGTATAAAATACCTCTTCCATTGCACCTGGGCCCAGTATGTCATGTTTTCCTAGAGAAACTGGAAGAAGCCCTTTCCCGTATTTCCTGATTCACACAACATCCTAAGACACCCATGAATGACACAGAAAACTTCTGGAGTAGCCCTATTGCAACTTCCCGAAAGTTCTAAAGGGAAGTTGCCCTGAAAAAGGAATCGAAAATCTCCCTCACAGGAAGATAAAGAGACCTTGAGGATTTAGAAATATCGTTTAGAAATAAAAACACTCCAGAAGAGAAAATTTACAGTCCTGTGACTAGAGCAAGGTAAATGCTAGTCTGAAAAGCAGACATATGATAGTCAGGAAAAAACTAGGTTGAAAAAAAGAAGGGGAAAATCTTCACTGAAACCTGAAATTTGAGGTCATGAGGTACCAGACCAGATGTAGCTACCTTTGATATAAATATATCACACTCCAGAGAAACATTCTCATTTCTCCCTCTAAACTCTGCACATTTGGAATGCAGTTCAATGGTTGATACACTGGGGAAACAGATAACAATCCTAACAGCATGAAATAATCAGTCACCTAATAAAGACCTGATTTAAAGAATATAAAGTTTTGGAGCACCTGGGTGGCTCAGTTGGTTAAGCATCTGTCTTCAACTCAGGTCATGATCCTGGGTCCTGGGATTAAGCCCCACTTTGGGCTCCCTGATCAGTGGGGAGTCTGCTTCTCCCTCTGACCCTCGCCCCACCTCTCTCAAATAAAAATCTTAAAAAAATAAAGTTTTGCTTATAAATTTACAGATTATCGTCCTTAAAATGAAGGCCTAAAGAGAGAAGCAGTATTGTGGAGTTGTATACTAGTGGTGTTGGGTATTAACATTTGCCTATAAAAATAACATTCTCGGGCGCCTGGGTGGCTCAGTGGGTTAAAGCCGCTGCCTTCGGCTCAGGTCATGATCCCAGGGTCCTGGGATCGAGGCCCACATCGGACTCTCTGCTCAGCAGGGAGCCTGCTTCCTCCTCTCTCCTCTTTCTCTGCCTACTTGTAATTTCTCTCTCTGTGTCAAATGAATAAATAAAAAAAAAATCTAAAAAAAAAAATAACATTCTCAAATAATCAAAATTATCCTCCAAAATCCCTTAAATCATCTATCAAGTACAATATACATTCTTATACAGAAATGCTTATGCACACAAAAGTTTGAGGATGGGTTGTTTTTCTGGGCAACTTTCTCTCCTGGGAATGCTGAGTTCCTTGCTTTCAAATAGCTTCCAGAATGATAAGGGGCCACTTACAAAAGGGAGAAAATGGCAGTGATAAATAACATCACTAATTTTTTGCTAAGTCTTTTTGGAAGCTTTGTAAAACTGTATTGTTTTGGAAACTTTGTAAAACTGATATTGTTTTAGAAAAGAAAAGCAATAAAAAAGATGAAAAAACTAAGTCCCTGACTCTAAAAATGTAAAATAATTAACCTTCCTTTGATTATATACCAGAATATTCAGGTACCTCATTCTCCCATAACATATCTCAAGACAATTCACAACCTCAAATAATTAAGTAAGGGAAATAAAACTCTTCTCACCATCCCTCATCTCATCAGATCTAGCATCTCCCATTTTGTTTTGGCCTTATAATTGGGTTCAATAGTGTCTATAATGAGCGAGAAATAAACACACACTTCCCATCATATCACAGAGAATGGGAACACTTGTAAACTTTTTCACGTAAAACCAAAAGCTAATTATTAAAACCCTTCTCCAATAGTAATACTTTAAAATGATCCTGAAATCAAAATTCCTTCTCACAGATAGGGGGCAGGCTGAGGAAGGACCCATAACGTAGGACCTTTTTCAATCATTTGAGAGCCTGTTCTCTCTTGATTCTGTTTTCTAAAGAAGAGCTATTTGGAATAATGGGGTGGGGAAAGAGATGCTGAGTGTATTTGACTCAGACAAAACCTTGTTTTCTTTTAATTGAAATGATAAGGGAAGAAGCAAAAGACATACTTTTAAATAGGTCTCATATAAAGATGGCCATTGTAGAAAAATGTTTCAATTGCATACATAAACAGTACTTCAATAGAGAGCATCCATCTTCCTGTCACATGCAATTGAATTCAGCTGATAAATAAGTCTTGCATCTCTCCTTTATGAGAAAAAAATGATTATGGATTTTACATGTAATAAGCTCAAAGGCCTTGAAAAGTTCTGGATGATTTGCATGCGGTGTAAATAATTGAAAAATGTGAACCAATGTGACAAAGTAAAAAGGAGGTATATTATCAAAATTAAACTACCAGGTTTATAGGTGACTATATTTTTAAATATGTTACTTAACCGTTATCTCAAGACTGGGAATGTATTAAGATAAACTGCAAATCATGAAAATTGGAAGTGTTTTCAAAAAGAAGAATTTGTATGCCCAGCTTGAAGACCTCTGTGCAAAGAGAAGGAACTGCTTTAGCAGGGCTACAGGGTATAAAGGACAGGGCATTGTTGATGTTGGGAATGCTACCTTCTAAAGATACCAAAACTTAGAAGAACATGGAAGAGACTCAGGAGGGCACCCCCTGCCAGGGATCCTGCCCAGCACTGTAAGTTTTTTATTGATGTCAATAGCCTGATCCCAGACATTTGCAAGAACCATAGGCCTATTAGGAAAAAAGGACCCCAGAATTTATTTGTCAAATTTTGATTAAGCAGCTCTTGTTTTGCTACTTGAGAAATAATCAAAGTAGGTATCAAAATATTTTCAGTGAACAACATTATAAACACTACACAAAACCATATTCATTTAGATTTAATTGACATCTACTGCTCACCTTTTGTATAAATACTATTGGGTTTTGGGCGCCTGGGTGGCTCAGTGGGTTATAAATACTATTGGGTTTAGGGGTACCTGGATCACTCAGATGGTTAAGCGTCTGCCTTCAGCTTGGATCATGATCCCAGGGTCCTGGGATCAAGTCCTGCGTCAGGCTCCCTGCTCAGCAAGGAGCATGCTTCTCCCTCTGCCTCTGCCTTTCTCTGTGTGTCTTTCATGAATGAATGAATGAATGAATGAATGAATGAATGAATGAATGAATAAACAAATAAATAAATAAATATTATTAGGTTTAAATTCTGAGGGTTGAGATAGGAGAAACAGCAGAGACAAAAAGATGGTCAAGTAGACACATATTTAATAGGAATTACATGTTCACTCAAAGTATAATCTAAATGTCCATTAAGTATAGTGTAACAAAAAACTAGCCTGGAAAATTTAACCAATATAGACCACAATTCTTTATTATTCAGCGTTTTTAAAAATCTCTTTTCCTTCACGCAAAAAATCTAGAGATTGACTTATCAATTCTTTCCCTGGGTCAAGTAAATATTACTTTGCACCCTTCCTTCCATGCTAAAATGGGCTGATGAGAAACCTTTTTTGAAGTTTCAGGAAAACATAAAGAACCATGCTTAATCACTGGAAATCACTCTGAACCTAGAACAAACTTTAAACTTTCTACTTTAAAACATGACTAACCTGGCTTTGACGTGACAGAATTAATATAGATGCTGAACCGATTCACCTGATATTCCATTTCACCAATGAAAGGGAGAAGTTGCAAGTATTTTCTGTAGAAGTATTTTTTGGTCACATACAAAATATATTATGTGAGTGAAATAGGACCTGCCTTGGCCCTTGCCAAAGATTTCCAGTGTACAAAGCTTACCTTTGGTGCCACAGAAACAAATAAAAGTCACATATTGATTGGTGGAGGGAAATATTTAGACCAGAAGCTTATAGGGACCTGACCCTGTATTTCCCTTTGGAGAAATAGCTCAGTATTTGCTAATTCAGATTTTACAGTAACTTTGTAGAACATAACTATTGTGAATAATGAGAAGTGACTGTATATAAAACATGAAGCCAAACTGCTCTGGATGACAAAGAGCCACATCTTTGCACAGGGCTATCATCTTTATCTTCTTCCTCTCCCGTCCTCTACAAGTGGCAGCCACCTAAGCATTCTACACTGGGATTCTTGACCTAGAAGGTATAGGGCTTTCAAATAAGAGTAGTCTTCAAAATGAATGCAGAGTATTGACTGAATTTCTTGTTTCACCTATATGTTTGAGTTCGTGGGCACCTAGCAAGTATTTGCTTAACGAATGCAAACTCATATAAAATTAAATCAAATAATTTCAATCAGGAAGGTATTCAGATAGAAAAAAAAAGTCAGTGCCTTCCTAAGTCAAATATGAATTATTTTGAATTACCTGATGTTTTGAATTCTGTGCGCTACTGTTCCACTTTGGTCAGAATCGGAAGTTGCTTCTGTCTCAGAAAAATGCAATATTTGCCTTCTTGTGGACCCCGCTGGCTTTTCCTATGTTCTATGAGTCCCAAAAGAACTGAGCACATTGGATTCTCAGTAAATAAATTATTACTGCTATGCATTAAATAGAAATGTGCAGCCCTGAAAAGTTTAATGCAGCACTGAAAGTCATGTTATGGCTATCTTACTTTGTAAAAAAGAAAGCCTGAAGTCAGTCAGATTCAAAATGCAATAGGGAGCAATGTAACACAAAGCAGAGCAAGTGGTAAAATACTAATGCAAATAATCATCTCTAATACCTAACGTCTTGAATAGTAAATGTCGTTGTTGCCATTGTTGCTAGAGAGAGTTAAGCACAGCTAAATATCCTAGGGTAGTGATCCTCAACCAGGAACATTTTCTCCCCAGAGTTTATTTGGTAATGTCTGGGGACATTTTTGATATCATGAATGGGTCAGGGCTGCTACTGGTGTCTAATGGACAGAGGTCAGGAATACCGCTAAACACCCAGCAATGCACAGGACAGCACCTCACAACAACGACAACAAACCATCCAGTCCAAAGTATCTGTGGTACCAAAATGAGAAGCCCTATTCTAAAGGTGACTACGAAATAATTTAGGGTATTCTGTTACGCAGTTTAAGCAATGATTATTTCTATTCAGACAACAATATGTAGCTGATCCGATTCCCCCAGAGATGTGGTTCCTACATCTGCATTGAGTAGTAAACAAGGATGCTATTCCTAATCTCTGTGCATCAAACATGTGGATCCCAATATAGAAGCTAAGCCTCCCATACAAAAACAAAATCACTCGTATTAGTTGGGTTCAGGATAGCTCCTGAATCTCATATATGAGAAATTTATCACTTGGTTCTCTCCTCTGTATTGCTAACGAGACATCACCAACAGATCAATGGACTTTAGAAGCATCATTAACAATTTCTAGGTTATTCGCCTCATTGGCCACAGAAAAAGGGCCATAAAAGTCATGTGAAAAATCCTTGGATGCTCTCAGAAATTATAGGCCTCAGAAATATTGCAGGGGAATCAACCTGTCTAGTCTGTGTAAGTCACCAGAATGTAACAGGAAAAGAACACTTTGAGGACAAGGCTTCCATTGCCTAGATCGCTAATACAAATGCAATACTAATGCTCTATGCACTATCACTCTGATTTGTGGAGACGGAGGGTGGCACATGCCCACAGATGCCTGGGGAAACTCATTCACTGGCTGAATACAAATCCTTTGGCTCATATTCACATTTACCTTCTGTTCACTGTCATACTCTTGCCAATATCTTCCACTGACTTTCTCCATTTTTTCTGACAGCTGAGCTGCAAGATTTTGCATTTCTTTCACCAGTACATGATGGCATGCAATTATTTCTGGATGCTCTGTGAAGGAATCTATCTGCACACCCTCATTGTGGTGGCTGTGTTCACTGAGGAGCAGCACCTGCGCTGGTATTATCTCTTGGGCTGGGGTATGTATTTTTCCAGCTGAGTTTTGAGCCACCTTCACCTCTGTCTGCATATTTACAGTCTTCTTCTAGTCTTGGTCTCAGAAAATGACCAGGGGCCTAGGTCTTGGGAGGAATGATGGGACACAGGTAGGGGCAGGAGTTCAGTCTCCAAGAGAGCTTGGTAGAAGCCCTCTAACAGGTTCATATGGACTGTGATCAGCATGGGAGTCAGTGCAGAGAAGGAGGGTGTGATTACCTATTTCACCAGGAAACAAACCCCGCTATGGATGGACAAATGTGCCCTGACTGAGAGAAGATCTGATTAGACCCTCCCTTCAGTTTTACTTATCAACTGTTTGTAGAGCAAATGAGAGTTTCACATTTTTAATTCTCTTCCATCCAGTATCTCTCCCATCCAGGCACCACTTTCCTTCCTCAAAAACATTCCTTCTTATCAATCCATCCGCAGGACTCCTCCAGTGAAAGATCAGGAGGTAGAATATCACCAAACAATAGACATAAATAACCTCATGGGACTCCAAGTGGAGTCTACCTAACACCACAGTACATGGCAATGACTTTGAAAAGCCTATGGTTGGTTTGCTTAAACCATGGCTGCTTCTGTACAGATTGACAAAGGTAGGGTGTTGAGGTGGATGAGGCCACTCTAGAATTTCTCCCCTTCCCTCATAGCTCACTCTGATGGAAGGAAACTAGGTAGGTAGTGAGTCAGGGAGAAGGAAAAAGCTCTAGGACAAAAAAGCATGCTGCCTTATTTAAAAAAAAAAAAAAAAGAACAGATCCTGTGAACCTCCCATACCAGAGGAGGATCCTGACTGTAGAGCCAAAGGCTTTTGCCCTTATTCTCCACTGATAGGGTGACTGTGGCTCTTGGAGCAGAAGCTGTGGATTACCCTCAATTAAGCCTGCTCTTTCATGCAGCATTTTGCACAGGCCATTAAAATATTGATAGAGTTAATGAGGAGAGAAGACAATCCAAAGGCTTTCTGAAAACATCAACCTTTGTATTTAAACCCCTACTCAACAGGCATTGTCACCAACTGTATGGAAATATGTCTGGGAAGTCATGTAAGTGACCTAACATCTTTCACATTCTACACCAGACCTGGCCCTATGTGATATTTGTTTCCATAACACCCTTCCTAACAGGTATATCTGGACTTTAACAAAACACATGACCCAAAACCAATAGAACAAATGTATAATTGTGGGTTAGTGGGGAAGATATTTGGGGTGTGTCGTCAATGAATTGATGATGATATGTGTCTTTGGATGCAAGTAACAGAAAATAGTATTTTCTAATTTAAGTAAAAAGAGGAGCTAGAGTATCTCATGAAAGTCAAGGGCTGAAATGCCACCAAGGTTACTACAAGGGTTGTACACTAGGACTAGAAACCCAGGAGAACTCTCCCTCTATCTTTTGTTTCTGTCTTGTTTTGTTTCCTAAGCATTTGTTTTAACCCTTCTCTTTCTCTACAGACCATAGATCACAGGTTCTCTGCTCCCCCAATCCTAATGGTCAATACAAGCTACCCCAAATTTTCCTGAGCTCTTAATTTTCTATTCCAGGTACATAAAAAGACTAGATGCTTGTCTTTAAGTCCCAGTTCTGAATATCAGGACAAGAGAATCTGATTGGTCCAACTAAACTCAGGGAGCCAGCCACGGCTCAATGAATCATGGCCACGGACTTTGAGAGGGAGGTGACATAGTGCAAACATGTCTGGAGATGGGTGACCCACACAGGAGAAATGGGAGAGGGATCTTTATGACCTGGACAACCCGTCTAAAATGTACCCCAAACCACCTCACCACTGTTCCCCCACAACCCCCTCATTCTGTTACCTTAACCATCCAGTGAGATTAGAAAGCAAGCTTGTGACTGTCCTACCAGTCTCACATCCAGTGGTAGGTTCTCTTGCTCTTCGTTGACCTCAAAATAGGTTAGAATACAAAGATCAAAATGGCCTTTTATTAATTTTTTTTCTTTTAGTTGCAGCCTTCCACAAAGGCTGATCTTACCTTTCCCTGACCTTCTCAGCCTCACATGTACCTTGTCAGGGATTTCTTGTCCTCCAAAGCTAATCATACCAAGGATCAACTGAATACAGTTCAATGGCCCCAGTAGTAATTCTGATCATCACAATAGTAATGACTGGTGTTGGTCAGATGCCTTCCAAATGAAGACCTGAAAATAACATCCCATCCCTGGCCTGCCACACACACACACACACACACACACACACGCACCATTTCTGTCTGATGTATTTTACTTATTTCCTTTAAAATAAAATCTATGGCATATTTATTATACTGGTTTTGACTATTCAAAAACATCTATCTGCCATACTCAGAAAATTTTCCATGGAGGAAAAGGCTGTAAATTTATTCTTGCCTGTGACATTCAGCAGAGACGAGGGCACCCTGGAAGGAACAATTTATAACTACTCTTTCCATTCTGATGCATTGTGAATTAGTTATAAAACTTTTGACATCACCATAGACAGCTCGATGAAGACATCTGCTTAACACGCATAAACAATTCAAAGGGAAAAAGGAACAAGCTGTTCAGCTATATCAAAAAGAAGGTAATAAAAATAAGTAAAAATATTTAAGGATAGCTTAACCTTTATTAATCAGAAAATACTTAAAACTTTATCAGAATGATTGAAGTGGGATCCTAAGGAACATTGCACTCAGTAAGGTAAGCATGGAATCATAAATTTAAAAGAATGAGGATTTGCACTTCCCCCTAGACAGATGTTTGGAAAAACAGATAGTCAACAAATATAGTTCTAAAATGTAATTATTTTTTAGCCGGCTAGACCTAAATCTATCTTTCTCTACCCCTGTGCACACACGCGTGCATGCACACATTCCAAAATTCCACCAAACCCTTTACCATGTCTGAGAACAAAACTGAGAGACAACTATGATGATGTGTTTTGAAGCAATAGTTCTGTCTTAGAACTTTGGGCAAGCATTATCTTTGGGTGGGAGGAAAGCAGCTAAAAGCACAACTGAAATAACACCTCAAGAAAAATAGTGTCACAGAATCCTTAAAGAAATTTAATGGAGCAGAGAAGAAGAAATTTCTACTGGATAATATTTTTATTCTCCTTTTGAAATTATTTTCACACTTAAAAAGTATGATAGGTCCTAAATTTTATGGTGCCATGAAATAAAGCATAACCTGTGCTTCAAAAAGATTCTGAGAGTGGGACCGCTGAAGATTTGGCCCAAGAAAGCTATGCCCTAAGATGTAACTTTGTTTACACGTGACGTACGTCTCATCCATTCATGTCAGCTGTGAATAGTATTGCCTACTCCAGGATCTGGAACAGATCCTAAAAATTATGAAACATGAGGAACATCACCTTCTGAGAGAAAAGTATCCAGGGGTGCAATTCTCCCCAACAGAAAGTGAAAGAATGCTTCTTTCAGCAGTTATTCCCTTACAAATCTGCACAGGGCCACTTACTAGTTGATTTCTCTCAAATTGAAGCAACTTCAAATAGTGAAGTTTAGTTCTCAGAAAAAAATCATTTGTTTTAAAACTCTCCAGACTGATTCTTCCCCTTGCTGGTTCTCCTCTTGTTATAAATCAAAGAAGGAAATTACCCCTGTGGACTCTTACAACGAACACATAGAATTTATCTAGTCCCCATAAAAAAAAAAGAAGAAGAAGAATCCTAGGGAGAAGGGATTATTTTTACCCTCCCCAACTTCAGTGGCAGGAAGGGCCTTTATGGCTCTTGGGGCCTGGGGATGAGAGGAAGAGAAAGGAGAAACAAACTGCCTCTAGAGCAAGACCAAGAGCACTGGGTGTGAGCAGATTCGGGGGCCATGCTTCTCTGTACATTAAGGAACACATCCTCCTCTCTACAAAATGATGAGGTGGGAGTGAGAACTCCATTTGCTTCTTCTGGTAATTCTAAAATGTATGTATCAGAATAAATCAGGAGAATTAATTTCTGTTTCTAAAACCCAAGTGGGGAAATGATACGTTAGAACTGCTGTGAATAAAACACAATTATGTTTTGTGTAAAGAGTCTAACTCAAAATTCTCTCAGGCCAAGCATTTAATCAATGGCCTTATTGAATTATATGCTTCACAGGTTAAGAAGCTGAGGTTATTCTCAGGTGAAAACTCAATATTCTGAGACATTCTCTTTTTGCATAGAATTCACAGAAAATAAAAGTGTGGAGGTCTAACTCACTTCTGAGATACATTTCTTTTTATCTGATGATAATTCTAAAAGCTCTTTCTACAAATGTCTCAACCAAATCAAACAATATTCTCTTGGGCTGGGGTACATCTGAGGGAAAAAAATCATTTTTCAAGAACCACAACTTTATTCTAGATGACACTTCGAGAATGAAAAATGATTTTAAAAAGAGGTACCCTGACAGAATGCATTGCCAATGACCCCCATTGATCTGTTTATAAATTCAAAGTTGCTTTTCATTAGCACTTGGAGTTTAGTGAGGGAAGTAGAAGCCAAGTTGCCTTCATAGAGGTTCTGCAGGCAGAACTTACAGAGGGTAGGGAATGCAGTTGCGCCCTGAAGTATTCTTATGGAAAGAAAATGGAATCAATACACGTGATATAAACAGGAAAACGAAAAGCCTACAAGAAATACTATGAACATCAACAAGGCTTTCAGAGCAATTTGGCTATTGTCTCCAGAAGCTGTCCCAGGTCACTTCCCTCCGATGTGACCCAACTCCTCTCTATTAAGGGAGTCCAGTTCACAGGCAGTGAAGAGCTTTCTGACCTCAACTAATAGTCATCGTCATGATCATCATCATTGTCATCACCACAGACATAACAATGGTATAATGGTCACAGTGAGAGTAATAAGGTACCTACCATCCTGGCTAATTTGTAAAAGGCTTTTAATTATCTAGATGCTCTTAATGAAACTCTGAAAGCACATGATGTTCTAACCAAGAACTTATTTGTCTTATTTACAAAATAGTTTGTAAAACATTAGGGAAGTATCTTGACAGAGATATTAAAATTTGCCATTATCTTGGGGCGTGTGGGTGGCTCAGTCGGTTAAGCGGCTGCCTTTGGCTCAGGTCATGATCCCAGGGTCCTGGGCTCAAGCCCCACATCAAGCTCCCTGCTCAGCGGAGAGCCTGCTTCTTCCTCTCCCTCTGCCTGTTGCTCTGTCTACTTGTGCTCTCTGTATCTCTGTCAAATAAATAAATAAAAATCTTTTTAAAAAATTTTGCCACTATCTTTGAAAATAAGCTACCATTTTCCATGCAATCATAGTTGTAGCTTATGACCAAGAAATCAGGTGTGATTTCTCCTTTTTCACATTTTTAGGATTCCCGCTGGTGCCAACCACTATCCATGCGATTACTCGGGCACTGTATTTCAATGACAAGTAAGTATTTTAGTGGATTTTAAGTGAACATATTTGTAAATTAAATGCATTTATATTCATGTATTCCCTTCTTCCTTTTTTTAGCTGCTGGCTGAGTGTGGAAACCCATTTGCTTTACATCATCCACGGCCCTGTCATGGCAGCACTGGTGGTGAGAATTGCTTTGTATTTACTTTGTTGTTGTTGTTAAGAATTGCTTTTTAAATCCATTATTAAGTGTTATCTCTTTGTGAAGATTTCTGTAAAGATGGCTCTGTGTCCCGTACGCCTCATAACTTCAAAATTAGGCTAATGTAATGATGATCTATAATGAGATCCTCTGTAACAATTCAATTTGAGGATCTCCAAATGAAAAAAATAATATTTAACACAGTTTGTGAAGGGGCATAAGTTCATTTCTACACCCGCCATCACAAAAATATAGTTTCCTTTAAACAATACCTATACCTATGTGCTCCTCAATAAAGGTAAAGACCAAGGGGCTGAAGAATGGTAAGAAGATGTTACTAAGAAAGAAAGTGAAAAATTGGAGTCCCTCTGCACCTTTTTCCCTGGTCTCTGCCAAACAAAACTTTGGTCTGTGAGCAATTGTTGGAACTACCACTGAGCGTACACTTAAAAGTATTTCGGGCCCTTCACATACATTGCCAGGCTGTTCCTAACAGCAGCCCTTCGAAGCAGATACAGCAGGACTACTTGTACTCATTAGGAAAACTAGACCCAAAAATTCAAGTAAACTCATCCCCAAATCACATGACTAGTAAGAAGTTGGGGTTGGGGGAAAATATGACCATCTGCATCTATTTCCAAGCTCTGTGTTTTTACCCAAGGTCTACTCTATGGTAGTAAGCATGACAACCATCCCATTTAATATTTAGATATTATTTTTCCCACTAACCTCAAAAACAATGTCTTTTCCTTGGGTAGGAAAGAGAAAAATAAACAGTCCAGTCATAAATCATGTTCTGCTCAGGTACTGAAGAAGTACCTTAGTACATTAGTACAGAAGTACAGTAGTAACCAATCAAACCAACTCATTATCCAGCCTGACTTCCCACTGCCCCAGTCTCTCCAGTGCACACTCGATTTCTTTTGTCCTCCTCCAGAGCAGTGATGGATGTACCAGCCCAACTGTCCTTACAAAGACCCACTGATGTGGATCTTGAATATTTCCAATACCTCATAAGAGTTTAATGATTACTAAGGTCTCTTTCCTTACTTGAGTTTTGGGGCAACAATGTTTACTTGTATTCTGGGTATATAAATCATTCTCATCACTTAAAAAAATAAATCATCAATTAAATTTTAAAAACAACTTTGGTTTCAAAACTAATCTTCACAGCCAAAAGTAGTTTGGGACCCACCAGAATGGCTAACATGAAAAAGTGTGACCATACCAAGTATTGGCAAGGGTAGAGAACAACTGGAATTCTCAACTAGAGCTAGAGTGAACATAAAATGAGGCCACTTCTTTGGAAAACAGTTTGGCAGTTTCTTATAAAGCTAAATATAGGTTTACCATGTTGACAGGCAGTTCTACTCCTGGGTACTTATTCAAGAGACACAAAAACATATGTCCACACAAAGACTTGTATACAAATATTCGTAGCATGTTAATTCGTAATAGTCAAATTGTGAAATCATGCCAATTTCCAACAATAGAATGAATAAACAAATTATGTGTCTTATCCATGTAATGGAGTACTACTCAGCAATAAAAATGAATGAAATGCCAATATATATACAACGTGAATGAATCTCACAGATAATATGTCAAACAAAAGAAGCCAGACAGGAAAGAGTACATACTATATAACACTCCACTTCTATGGTAATAGAAATTAGTTGTTGATTGAGGTGGAGGGGGTTGCTGACTGCAACGGAGCAGGAGAGAACTTTCTAGGGTAATGAAAATGCTCTTTTCTTGTTGGGAGAGGTTGCCTCCCAGGTACAAACATTTCTCTAAACTTCTTGAACGTAAACCTAAAATCTCCAATTTACTGAATGTGCCTTATACCTCAATTAAGTTATTTTCTTTAAAAACGTTATTAGAAGGAAAAGAAGGCTGGAATAGCTGTCTCCGCTACATAAGCTTTACAGATAAATTCTTTAGTCCTCATTTCACTTTCTGTGAAGTAGTCCTGCCTAAGGAGAAAAATCTTCATAATGAAATGACCAGAAAGCAAGATCTAGAGTGTCACTTATGACTCTCCTTTGTAAAAATCATAAAAATCAAAGTAAAGAATAAACTGCCCTTATTGAAATTGAGCCTAATATATTTACTTACACAGGAAAAAACATTTTCTCGTTTGGACCGAAAAAAAAAAAAGGAAATGTTAATTCAGGTCTGGGGAGGGTCTTTGGTTATATGGATGTGCCCGGCAATGACGAGCATATTACACCGCCTCTCAGGCTGTTGCTCCGGTCCTGTGGGGGTGACATCTGCTCCCAGGACGAGATCAACAAGAATCAAGGAAAGCGGACGTCCTTAAATCAGTTGGACCTGGATGATTTGCTCATAACCTCACATCTTTGCAGGTCAATTTCTTCTTCCTGCTCAACATCGTCCGGGTGCTCGTGAGCAAGATGAGGGAGACCCAGGAGGCGGAATCACACATGTACCTGAAGGCGGTGAGGGCCACTCTGATCCTGGTGCCCCTGCTCGGAATCCAGTTCGTCGTCTTTCCCTGGAGGCCTTCCAACAAGATGCTTGGGAAGATCTATGATTACCTGATGCACTCTCTGATTCACTTCCAGGTAAAGAAGCCGGTGGTGTACTTTTATTCAGCTATTCGCTCAGCTAGTTTTCATAGGTGGAAGCACTTTCTAAGGCCCATCTGTGATCAGAAGGACCTTTTCAAATGTATGTAAGCTGGAAGGGATATGGCTTCTCTCTTTCTCATTGCCTGTCCCTCCCCCCCCACACTTTTTTTTTGAATCTCAGAACTGAGGAAAGAAACGGGGGGGAGGATGAGCTTTAGGAACACATCTTTCTGGGGACAAATACTTGTCCAGGCACAGACCCACTGCACAGTACTGAGTACTGAGGACAGAGTTTCTATCCACACCATCCTTTCAACCTCTCCTTCCCCTCTCCTTCCCCTATCCAGTAGTTTGAGGGAAAACACACTTGTTTTGCCTTCATGAAGGGGAGTTTTGAAGATCAGCATACCCAGTGCCAATCAGTTTCCCAACCTTATTGCTAGCGTCATAGTCACCAATGCCATGAAAACACAGGGCATGGAAGTGGATGTTCTTGTCAGTAGGAAATGTCTTCACTGGACCCCAAGCCAGAGGCTATACCCTCTTAAACTAGAATATTCTTATAGTGAAACACTGAATATCAGTGTGCTAATAACTGTCTTTCATCGAGCATTGACTTGCTAATGTTCCTCTCCAGGCTGTCTATTTATATTGATTCCTAAACAACGTAATGCACCCCAAAATAACCTCAGTTCTATTTTTCCTCCTCTTTTTAGGGATTCTTCGTCGCCGTGATCTATTGCTTCTGCAACAACGAGGTAAACAAACATTTCACATAATGCCATCACTCGTTGATAGAAGACCAGCACTTTACAGTTCCCAAAGGGCCTCTGGACACATTTCATTTGCTCTCACTTCTGCAGTTGACCTCATGGGTTTTCGTGACATGCAGGATCATGTATTTTTCCACTACTAGATGCCGAATCTTATCTATGTTTGTATGGGAGAATTGCAGATATTACCTACATGGGTAGCTATGTTCTGATTTCCTTGGATGGCATCTTAAGCTGCTCAGTCCCTTGAGCAGCAAGAGCAAGAGCTATTCCCAATTCCCATAAAAAAAGAAGTCATGCTGCCATCCCTTTGGAAGACCCAGCTCCTCACTGGGGCAGAGCCAGTATCCAGCCAGTGTGTACTGTTTCACTGCTTTCTTGTCCTATTGCTGGGTGCTGGGGTCATACCACATCTCTGACATTGTGACAGTCCCCCTGAAGTTAAGACCCCAAAGGGAGTCTCAAATAGGTCATTTATTATCTGAATATTTAGCTCAGTGAAATCTAGGGATCCATATGGCCACTGTTGTCAGGGGGCGGCTAGCCAGAATGCCCTTTCTTGCAATGAAATCTTCTTGCCTGGGACCCCAAGTGTGAAGCAGAAACATGGAGCTGCTTACTCTCCCTGGGAAAGCAAACTGGTGCAGCCACTGTGGGAAACAGCATGGAAGCTCCTTGGAAAATTAAAAATAGAACTATCATACGATCTGGCAACTCCACTACTGGGTATTTACCCAAAGAATATGAAAACACTTATTCAAAGAGATATATGCACCCCTATGTTTATAGCAGCATTATTTATAATAGCCAAGATATGGGAGCAACCCAAGCATTCACTGATGGATGAGTGGATAAAGAAGATCTGGTACACACATACAATGGAATATTACTCAGCCATAAATAGTGAAATCTTGCCATTTGCAACATATATGTTAATTATACTTGAATTTTAAAAAAAAGTGGAGCTACTTAAATTTGTACCAAAGAAGGTCCAGGGTTTCAAGAAACATGGTTTGTAAGCTCCCTCATTTTTCAGGTGAGAAATTTACACTCCAGGAAGAACGTGTGACTTGCACAATGTCACAATCATAGTTCTATAACCAGGACTAGAACCCAGATTTCCTGATTCTTAATTAAATAAACTAAATCTTCCACTGAACTATAATATGTCTATGATTCCTCCCTGGAGCTTTGTTCATATACTTTCTCTAGTTATATACCACACGAATTGTAATGTGCAATTATTTTTTATAATTTTACATTGATTCCTATTAAGAATAATTCTATACCAAGGAAAATCACATTTGGTTAAGACATCAACAAACATGATTTTACTGTTAGTAATTAGAAAGGTCTTCTAATCCGAATCAATTGATATTTAATTGATTCTCTACTCTTTATTTCTTCAGTTAAACAGAGAGCATCTATAAGATTTTGCTGTTCTGTGACCTATTATTTATCTCCAACCTTGTCACTGCATTGCAAGATTTTTGTTGCTCTCATTCTACTTTTTAATTGGCACATTCTATTCCTCCATTCATCCATTCATCCATAAACTCATTCCTTCATTCAGCAGAAGGAGATTTTGCATTCACTATTGCTAGGAGCTAGACTGAAGGCCTGGGATAGAAATGAAAAGTCAACCTTCTGCTGTCAGTTGTTAGTGTCTCTTTGGTTGGTTGGTTGGTTGGTTGGTTGGTTGGTTTGTTTGTTTGTTTGTTTGTTTTAAGAACAGCAAAAACTAAATAAATAGAGCTTAGGGCATCCCATCTTTATATCAATTTCTGTGAATGTGTATCTTTGGCTTTTGAGTTGTTTCATGTGCCATACAAATAAATTCTTCCACCTAAAGCAATATCTGTATAGGGCTAACATAAAAATCAGGTTCAGAAGGGGCATACCTTGAAAACACAAGAGGATTGCAGGCATTTGTAAAAATACCTCAGTACTTGCTGTGTTTTAACCACGACGCTGTCTCTGAAGCTTCATGCATAGAAAGCAAGCCAAGAAGTCCTCCTAACAATTGAACGTTTCTAGTTCGTTTGAGTATGTTATCTCTGCTTTTCAAAGTCAAGAAACCATCTTCATTTTAATTAAGATTCTGTTACCAGGGGAAGCTACCAGTGTGACATTTCTAATAAGATAGAAATTGTGTATTGTGCCAAATGTAACATCACAGCCCCATGAATTTTAGGTGTGCAGTTCTCTACTGGGCCTTCTGTGAAGGTGCTGTCTACACCCTCATCAACCCAGTAGGGCGCCCGGCCCTGTGGGCCGGTCTCGCAGCTGCCACTGCCACAGAGCAGTGTGTGGGCTTCACCGGCAGCATGTTGAGTTTTAGCAGAGACCTGGGGGACTGAGACAGCAGCTAGACAGTGCAGACGCAGGTTTTCATTTTCATTTCTTACCTGCATGTTATCAGTGATTCTCATTATGGAAATGGGTCAGATAATGGACAGACTAGAAGCGGGGAAGGAATTTGGAGAATGACAATAGTAGGAATCAGGAAGCGCCCATGAGGGCATGCTTATGGATCATGTATTTCCTTCTTCCAAGAGTGGGGACATTGACAACCCATACCTTTCAGTAAATTATTAAGTACCTAAGGGACCTCAAAAAGATGATGAAGTCTACAAAAATGCCCAACGGTTCCAAGCTGCAGCTTAAAAATGGAGAGAGCACCAACAAAACAGTAGATGTTCTCCCTTTTCATGGTTCTTGCTATTGTCCATGCACTGTAGGCAAAATTGTTGGTCGATCAAAGTAGCATGATGAGAAAGATCTCAATTTAACTGTAACAGACTAGAGTGGATGGAAACTACAACTGCTTTTCTTTGTTGTAACTTATCTTGCTTTAGAGAGCCCATCCCACCAGCTTCTAAGAGACAGCAGTCTCTTTCTAGAAAAGATTTGGTTCCAAAGCCTTTATCCAAAGATGCGGTTGGTAGCCCCTGCTGACACTCAGGGTGGCTTCCCTCACTTCTGAGGAGCTTAGAGATCCTTTTACTGTGTAGCCTCCTTGACCAGGCTCCAGCCCTGTTCTGCTACACCAGTTCTCTCTTCCAAGCCACCCGAAGAGCCTGGAGAGTCAGCCTCCTTTCTTCACACCATGAAGGGCCTGTGAGTCTGTCTGCAGCTCATGTCATAGCCATTCCCACTCCACCACTGAGGCACCAGCTTGGGCATGGTACCAAGCCAAATGTGGGACTTCTTTACATGGCTATCAGTTTCTAGACCTGTGCTCTCAGAATCAAAGAGAAAGACTTGCTATACTGGGATGTTTCTGTCATTCCTGCTTGCTGTCTTCTCTACATTTCCCCAGGTATTTCCACCATGGAGGGGAAATGCAAGGTTATTTGTGTCTCTGTGTATCTCTCTCTTCTTCCTCTCAGGACTGGAAGGGCTTTGTACTCACCACTACTCCTTCCTATCTTCAGGGGACTCTCCCTATGCTATATCCTGTGTGTCCTCTATACTATGGCTTTTAGTAAAATTCTATTTCCAGAGTAGTATGGGTTTTACTTCATAATGCAAAGATAAGCTTTTTCTATTTAGAAATTCTTTTTCTCACTCAATAAAACCTGGTTTTCAAAGCTGTTGTCCTTCTAGAGACTCAAGAAAGTCAGCTTTGAGATTCAAAGCTAAACAGTGATTTCTTTGTTCTAGACCAGTATTCTCAAACTTCCATGTGCATCAGAATTGCCTGGAAAAGTTTGTTAAAACATAGAGTGCTTGGCCCCTCCTAGAAGAGTTTCCTATTCAGTAGGACAGGTATGGTGCCTGAGAAATTTGCATTTCTAACAAGTTTCCAGGTGATGCTGATGCTGCCTATCAGAGAATGTAACATACTTTGAGAACCTACTCTAGACAAAATCTAATTTGTTCTTCAAGCAATGAATGACCTTGACTCAATGAACAAGGGAGTTGCAGGGTAATGTTATTTAGGAAATATCATAGTTAAATATTTTCAAAAATATTAACCTTATTATAGATGATATTTATTTATTGTTGTCTTCTAGAACAGGAAAGCTTCTACAGACATAGAAGAGTATGTAGTGAAAGGGAATTAGAAAGCCTGGTCTTATAATCATGAAGTACCCAATTTACCTCAAACTGTAGGGCATGTACATTCTGTAAGATAAAAACCAGTAAAGATAATGCTCCAAAAGGGTGAAAAAAATATCAGTGACAACTTTATGAATAATATTGAGAAGTATCCCTCAGCATCTAATTAACAGGGTTTAATAGGGGTTCCGCTTCAAAAAGTCATATAAAAGCATTTAAAGCATACCTTCAAGTGGATCTAAAGTGTTTTTAAAACTTGTGACTTTTAATCTTAAATTCCTATTGCAGCAGGCCTGTTGAGTTGTGGCATGAGCAAGTGAAGGTGTGAGGGAGCAGGTCTGAAAATCTTTCTATCCACTGAATCAAAACCCCTGGGAATAAATCCCACCTTCCATTCAACAGTATATAACTGCTGGTGCTTACACTGAACTTCATGAAAACAAAGGCCAAAGATGAGAGCATTCAAATCCAACGGTGAAGATTCTGACCTGATTTTCCTTTTCACAAATGTAGAAACTGAGGCCCAAATATACCAACCTCATATAAATGGTTAATAATAGAGCCAGGTGTAATAATTATGATTTCAAACCATCAAGCCGGGGCTCTATTTTTTAAAGTTTGCAATAAAGAAATTGATATAATTAGGAAAAATGTAAAGTGATCTGTGTTAATTGCTTTTATAATGAATGATGAATCTATATAATTCAAAATTTGTATGTTATATTTATCACATTGACAACTCCTAACATTTCTGATGCTTTTCAAGAGCAATGAAAAGTCTCCCTTTTCTTTTTTCCAAACAGATTCAATGCCCTTATTCTAGTGATCAAAGCAGCATCAAGCTCAACCTGTAGTATTGTAGGAGATAATTGCCCTATTAAACTATAATTATTCAAGTGTCTTTTACATCCTGCTAAGGGCCTATTCTTATTTGTGTGGTTTACAAATTGAAGCAGATTGTCATCTCCACACAAAAGAATAGATTATAATTCAGGAATGCAATTATAGAAGGCTATGAACATTTCTGTAATAATAATACTAAAAACATAAAATAGGCCTCAAACCCTTTGGCCTCATTCTGGGCAGGGTACTTCATTAATATGCATGGATACTCCAATGGGGATTATTTTAAAAGAACAGGTGAGGAGAAACAAAGCTTTTTTTCTTTTTCTTTTTTCTTTCTTTCTTTCTTTCTTTTTTCTTTCTTTCTTTTCTCTTTTTTTTTTTTCACCTTCTGGGCACTTTTACAAACTCACTCTAAATTTAAACTGTCTGCTTTGGATACCTCTAAATATCTATGTAAGTTTTAGCTATAAAGGCAGTGTTGGTATTTGCGAGATGCTGCATCCACGGAAACTATCAGTTCCCTTTGTCTGGGGACATCGCTTCTCCAAAAATATGCTGAAACAGTATATTTCCTAATTCCTCAACAGGGCATTTGATGGTCCCTAGATTATAAACCTGGCATTTAAAGCATTTTAAAGACCTACATTTAATAGACAGTACAGCCCAAATAAAACCATGCCATCTCTTGGCTAGTCCCAACAGAAAAATAAATGGTACAAAAATCCAAAATAAATCCAGGAAGTAGCAAGCCTGGACCATGGAGCACTCTGTGGAGACCTAGTTTAGAATGTATGAGATCAGAAACCATGTGTGTCATTGAGAAGTCTTTGTATTTTCTTAGCACTACCACCCTCCAAAAAAGAATATGACAGAAGAGTTTCATTTTAGTCTGAAGACTTGAAGTCAACATCCTTCCATAATAACAGTACTAGCAATAATAGTAATAGCAATAATAACAGTAGCCTCCCTGTATGGTACTTTAAAGCTTAGATGCCACTTTGATATATACTGTCACAATTTAATCCCTTCAACAGCAAGGTGAGGTAGAAGAGTTGTATTGAAGAAAGGAGTCTCAGAGAGGTTAACTATCCTACCCAAGATTACAAGGCTAATGTGGGCAGAGTGAGTTTCTTGACCCAAAGTTCAAAACTTTCTTTCACAGCATAGAACAAGACCCAGTGAAACGATGCTATAGGTGGAAAAAGAACAGAAAGGTGGTGTGATGTTACCCAGTGACAGTTTTCCTTTCCCACCCAGCTGGTTGCCAAGTGCCTGCTTCTGATTATTTCCAAAAGTAGCAACTCATTGGAGCTCAAGAGCAGTTACCAAAAACACACACCACGGCATGAGAGAAGACCTAGCAACAGTTGTAGATGACCTAACGCCCAGTGGCTTACAGTTCACCTCTGCAAGGAATTCAAGTTTTCAAAAAGCAGTGATTCAGTGATTCTAGGTCTCATATCAAAACCCATGAAAGAAACTTTCAGTTTCTCCATTAGGTTTTTGCCCTAGATGCTTTCAGCTCCCTGCCCTAGTACCACCGGGTATCAGTGCACTAATTATGGTCATTAGTAATCATTTTCTTGGCTGAAAGAGTTATGAACTCATTCTAGAATGGATGTTGACAGTCAACAAGTATTTGTTGAATAACTGCTATATGCCCAACAGCATGACACGTTCTGGGAAAATAAAAATGAACAAGACATGGTTCCTACTTTTTAGAATTTCCCTCTATAGGAGGGAGAGAGACCTAGCAAGTCACAATGAGATAATGCAGTAAGAGTAATAATAAATATAGGTTACTACAACAAGAGCACAGAAAAGAAACTCCTGACTCTGACTGTATCAGGGGGTCAAGAAGTTTCCTGGAGAAACAGAGCTGAGTCCTGAAAAACAAGTTTGGGCACCAGTGAAGGGTGGGAGAGGGCCATTCCGGTCAGAGGGATTGGTGTGAGCAGAGAGGCCTGATGGGAAGAAACAAACAGCTGGTGGAGAGAGACAAGCAGTTTGTTAATTTTGGAGAATTCAGGTCAAAGCCAAAAGTGCTTAAAATCACTCTGGCAGAGAGATGAGCCAACTCAGACAAAAGCAGTAGAATGATGGGAATTTTCCTCTCCTGCCCCTGACAGCAGCTCTGTGCCTGGTGTCTAAGTGCTCTTACAGGACCTGAATCCCTTCTGTCTGTGCCTGGCCGGGTGACTGAAATGGAGGCATTTGGGGTAAATAGCCAAAGGACAAAACCATCAAACCAAGATTTCAGGTCACTTTGTGTGTGGACTGAATTCCTTCTGAAGAGAATAACCTTGATCAAGTTTAGTTCATTTGGAGTACATCCCCCTACTGCTGTTTTGAATGGCAGTAGCCGAGCATAGGAAGCGGTGTGAACAAGAGCACATTGTTTCAATTAGAGAGAATAAATGGACCTAATCCTTCAGACTTTGTCTTCTCTTTGCGTCTTGACCTCTAGAGAGAAATGTCTCAGAGGGTGAACTAACTAGTCAATGCTCAGTTACTTAGCACTAAATGTAGATAAACTGTCCTAATTGCTTTTCTTCTTTACTGTTTCTTTTTTTTTAAGATTTTATTTATTTATTTGACAGAGAGAGGGAGATCACAAGTAGGCAGAGAGGCAGGCAGAGAGAGAGGAGGAAGCAGGCTCCCCGCTGAGCAGGCCTCGATCCCAGGACCCTGAGATCATGACCTGAGCCGAAGGCAGAGGCTTTAACCCACTGAGCCACCCAGGCGCCCTGCTGTTTCATTCTTCCTCATCTCTGCCTCTTCTGTTCCTCCAATCCATCCTGTCCCCTCTAGCCTTATTACACCTTCTATCTGTACTATCTTGTAAATATGTTTAGGAAACCAAAGGAGGCAAAACACTTACAGGAATCGGTAAATAGCCCTAATACAGAACTAGACCAGATAGGAGCCTGAAGGTCCCAGACTATAATAGGGGAAATACTTGACTCTCTCAAATCCAGCCACATTGACTGGAAGAACCTTGAACATGGTGGGGGGTGGGGTCAGCATGGGGAGAGGATAGGAGAAAAACGTAGGGAATCACTGCTGCTATGCACCAACACCATAGGAGTTGATTCGAATAACCTCAGTAAATCTGACTCATAACTGATTCATGTCCTGATCTCCTTTTTACAAAGGAGAAAAGTCTAAGAAAGAAGAAAACATGCGCGCGCACGCGGGCGCACAGGCAACAAGCGGGGACCCAAACCCAAAGAGCACAGTCTTTGGAGCAGATGTGTCAACACTTAATGCTCTCATCCTGCCTAGGATGAGACCACAAGAAACAAATCCTATTTTCAATTCAGTTCAGAACTGGACGGTCAGCTGTCTACAGTGTGTGCTATAGCCAAGCACATGGTCAGGAGCCACAAGCTTCCCTTGGGATGGTGGTTCCACCACATTCCAATGGTCCAACCCTGGACATGGTACATAACCTCAGTCCCCATATGTAAAGTGAAGGGAACAGTAGTTGTTAAATCAATAGGATTAAGTAAGTTCATACTAATCAAGGCACATGGTAAGCCCTCAGCAAATAACAGCGACAGCTTCAACCTTTCATGCCGTCCGTGGCCCTCTGTATGTCTTTTGTCAACACAAGGTTTGGCTGCATGGTACACAGCTTGACCATGGCACTTAAAGTTTTGGTCTTGTCTCTTTTACATAAAATTAGATAGACACACATTAGAGAGTACACCCACACACTCATCACGTCCAAAACAATAAAAACACAAAACAGAGTTTGTTGGCACAGTAATTCCAAATGATTAGATTACCAAATTCTTCTGCCATTTGTCATGTTGAACTTGATGGCTGCTCTGCTGTATGAAGAGGAACCTCTCCAGTGACAAGTTTCATACCCTCTTCTCTTCAGTGAATCATATGACTGTTTTGCCTTTTTCTGAGTAAAATATTTAAAATGATATGACAAATACTAATAATTATTTGGAAAGACTGTTCTGCTGTGATACACATAAAATGTATCTGCCACAGAAATTATTCAGCTTTCTATCATGCATATCGGTTTATAACATAAATAAGTTGTACTATCATTTATATCTTTTCTTAGATTCATACAAATTTGGCTCTTCACAATTAACTCATTACATGCTTTATCTCAGGTCATACTATTTCCAGATTCCCCCTCCTGTGCCCCCATAATGGTTAGGTCTTACATTCAAGTTTGGTAGCAAAATAACAAAAGATGTATTAATAAATCGATGCAAATATTTTATATAAAAGAGTATCTTCTGTACTGAGCAACAGAAACTCAGAAATATAGAGTAGATATTGTAGCAATAATCTCTAATTATTTTAGTCTTGCTCAGCTATAGAGAAAAGTCAAAAGTTAGGACATGACAGGGAAGGTGAACTTAACAAATAAGCTGAATTCAATTCTGAAGAAAGCAGAGCTAGACAAGCACCGTTACTGCCTGTGGTGGTCTTTTCCGCTATGGTTATCATAGTTTTCGTATTTAGAGCTTCCTGGCTTTAGCATCTTCTCCTTCTCTACTATACAGTTTATCATATTTGTAAAGCAAGTTTGGTAAGTTTGTTACATATTAGAAGTTTTTCCATAGGCAGAGATTGAAATTTTATTCTTAAAAGCTTCGTACTCCATTAACCAGAGTTTTATCCAGGGCACCCCATCTCAAGCTGTGCTGGAGAAAGGAAAGTCCACAGTATGAAGAAGCCCTTATCATCAAATGCTGAACTGTGCTGTGTTGTGTGTATGTATGTGTATGTGTGTGTATGTGTGTGTATACACACACACACATACATATATACATATATATTATATCCAATAATGTGTTTAGGTTTAGATTAAAACCTCTGCATGATCAGAGCTGGTAGCAGATAAAAACTTTTCAAAATCTTTTCCTCTGATAGGACAGGTATACCATATTGGGTATAATAAAAACCAGGGCAAATTTCATTCATTGGACAGAAGAGCTAAAGAAGAGACTTTTGGGGCACCTGGGTGGCTCAGATGGTTAAGCATCTGTCTTTGGCTCAGGTCAGGATCTCTGGGTCCTGGAATCCAGCCTCAGGTCAGGCTCCCAGCTCAGCGGGGAGGCTGCTTCTCCCTCTGCCTCTGCCTCCCCCCTGCTTGTACTCTCTCTGTCTCTCTGTCTCTCAAATGAATAAATAAATAAAATCTTTAAAAAGAGAGAGAGAGAGAGAGAAGAGACTTTTGCTCAAAAGAGCAAAAGACCTTGGCAGTGGTAGCTTAGGCAAGCAACTCGTTTCTCCGACCTGCATATTCTTCTCCCAAAATGGTATATATTCCCCAACCAGAGCATGTATACTGCACGGTCCTTTGGATTAAAATTACAACTTGGCATCTTTTGGCCTCTAATAAGCTCCACGAACTGTGCCCATAAGCTTGGCTCGGGTCGTTTGTGACAATTATATGAAAACAAGGTTCCCTTTTGTCTTCCAGGTCCAAACCACCGTGAAGCGCCAATGGGCGCAGTTTAAAACCCAGTGGGACCAGCGCTGGGGGCGAAGGAACCCCCGCCGCTCCGCGGCCAATGCTGCAGCCGCGGCCGCCGCTGCCGCTGCCGCCGCCGCCGCTGAAGCGGGGGACATCCCGGTTTACATCTGCCATCAGGAGCCTAGGAACGAAGCCGCCAACAACCTGGGCGAGGAAGGTGTCGAGGTCATTGCTTTGGAAATCATTGAGCAAGAGTCATCCGCTTGAATGTGAAGCTAACGCAGCATCGTGATCACTGAGCCTTCATTTCCTGGGAGACAGACAGACCATGCGTTTAAAGTGATCCCCATCCTCCCAGGAGCTGAGCATATCATTCGTGAAGAATTATTAAGTGAATTTGTCCATAGTAAATCTGGAGAAAGTTATCCTTGGTACTATTGCTGTGGGAGACAGTCTAGGAATGGGGTCTCCCACTGCATCCCTTGTGAACTCCATCTTTCATCTGGGACTGAGATGCAAATGTCTTAGTAATGCAAGCAAAGTATCCAAGAAAAACATAATTAAATTGATCTAGTTCAGAAACAGGGTGCTCCTTGTTAATCTTGAGCCATTTATAACTTTGAAAAATTAAAAGCACGGTCACTATTTTTCTTTTTAACTCTAGACTTTGAATTAGAATATTTCTGTATTTGGCTATGGATCTGATTTTTAATTTTTTTATTTCAATCAATTCCAATGTTACTCAGATATTTTACCATCCACACAATGTAAACCGCACAAATTACATGACCCCTTCAAGACCAAGTGGCTTTCTAATATAGAGATGACTAAGAAGGCGGGGGGAGACCTGCATTTGGCAGGAAGATGCAATGTTTTTAATGAAAAAAAAAAATTAGAGTCAACCTGCTCAAAATATTAGATGGGCCAGTTTGTTAACTGGTTTATTAATATCGTATGCTTATCATGGTTTTGGATAATCCTGTCCATTGAACAGGCCCGAACTGCCGTAAGGAACTGGCCTTCACGTTGAATGTGCTTTGGTCACTGACGTTTATAAATTGGAAGGTCACAAAATATCCATCACTAAATTTTTCACAAAACTGCCAAAACTATAATTTCTAGTGGAAGAGAATATTCTCTTTAAAGAGAGTTTTCCACTTTCTTAAGCTCCAGGATTTATAAAGCAAATCACTCTAAGGTTTATAAAGCAGATTACCTCTTGCCCTTGGGTGCTATCTAGCAGTAAAAGATAAATTTGTTTAAGACTGGTAATTAAAAGACTCCATATAAATCCATTAACTGCCTTCCACCCAGCTTCAAAGCTTAACAAGATCTCGGTCTTTTCCAGGAAGATTTAGTAGAGCTAATTAGAAATCAGTTTGTAGTTGACCTTTTGTTTGATGTTATTAGCAAAACAGGAGGAAAAGTAACT
Source organism: Ailurus styani (assembly GCA_002007465.1). NCBI lineage: Eukaryota > Metazoa > Chordata > Mammalia > Carnivora > Ailuridae > Ailurus > Ailurus styani. The sequence continues at coordinate 25,533 of LNAC01001234.1, read as the reverse complement.
GCTACGAGTTGAACCATCTACCAGTTCGTTTAAAATAAAAGTAGAGGTTCTTATTAAAACCCAATATTAATTCCCATATCTCTCCTTACATCCTCAGTATAAATCTTCAAAAATCCCTGAACAAACCAGTTCTTGTTACCGGCACCTGAAGTTCATTTGTGGATTTGCAACAGTAATCAGAGTTACCATCATTTGATTTTGTGCTAAGTGGGGAGGAGATCCATCGAAACCCTCCAAATCTCAGATCTCATCTATGTTGATGCCACTGCCTTTCAGAGGTGATCTAGTTGTGGAGACACAAAAAGTTGATTTGTTCTGGTTACATATTTAGTGCACCCAAAGAAAATTATATTCCTTCGATGAAAATGTATTTTGGATACTAAAGTGGCTTATGTCTCCTTTACTGAATGTAAGGGAGGAACTGAAAAGAAGGTATTTTTCCAATCACAGTGTTTATGTAGTGGTATTCCTATTTTCGTTTACAAACATGGAAAACAGAGTATTTGAGGCAGCTCTAGTACAAATGTGATAATATATTGCTAAATATTCTAGACATTATTGTGCTATTATAGTTGGGGCTGACGAAACAACACAGCTTACCGTAGAATTATACATAGTGCCAAAATGATGTGAACTGCTTACGCTATGTATATGTATAAATTAATACAGAGTATGTTAAAAGCAAAAAGATGTATATGTGCATATTTTTCTAAAGAAATATATTCTCATCTTTCATTCATTCATCTTGTCTCCTGCTCATTCCATGTTTTCATTTTTTCATTTCAATCATGGGCAGCTAACATCCCACTTAGTTTGTGTAGCAGGAGGGGGAAAGATAACCCAAATAGGTTAGAAAACCATATGCAAAAACATTGAGGTTATTGTCTTTGTTAGTGTAATCATCTTCCATCTTCGACTTTGCTATAAACTCCAAAGCACAGTTCTCATACCCTGGATAATGCAAAAACCACATACAACTGTTGATCTCTATTGTGTAAATTTGGGAAGCACAGCAAAGAAATCTAGGGCATGACGTATCACATCCTTTTATTGTTCTTGACTTTTTTTTTTCATTATTCGGGGACCAGACTTGAACTGTCCAACATCACATCAGATCATTAGAATTGTTACAATCATTGATTTTTAGTGTAGTCTGGGAGAGAGACTAAGATGGGATAAAAGGTGACTAATTAAATGTCATTAGAATGCAGAAAGGCCACTACTGGAAAGATTTTCAGATCTGGAAAGCATGAAAAGGAAAAAATGAGAATTAAATGAGAACTGTGATAGGCTAATAAAGGGGAACAGGAACAATCTGTAGATTCTGCACACTATTCAACTATTGTCCTCGTGAGAGCTGGAGAACTTTTTCTGAAAAGATACATAATGGCAACATCTTTCCCTTTATGTCCCAGTAGGCAATACAGATAGTTATTATTACCGTTGTGATCTTGCAAAACAAAAGTAATTTTCCATCATGGCATAAAACCTGATTCTTCAAGAGGGCTACTTGAACTCAGGTGATCAGTTTCCCATATGCTTTGATCCCTACTACAAAACAGGCCTTTGATACACACAGATACCACAGTTCTTGAAAGAGGGAAAGATGTTGAAAAAGAAATGACAGAAACACTATCGTCATGGAGCTCCAACCTTCCTCATTCATTCCTTCATTCATTATCATTGATTCAACAGATGTTTGAATACTTTTCATTTAGCTCCACAACAAACATCATGGCAAAGTTTCTTTGCAGTGGTGACTGCTTCTTTCCTGTGTCAATGGTACAAATCAAAACCTACTAAGTGAACCATTACCCTAAAACGATAACCACTGATATCTTTGAAGTAGAAGAACGAAGGGACCCGTGCGGTTGGAACTGGGAGCTGAATGTGACCTTTCCTCTTTATTAGTGCTCGGTAGGACAGCTCAAGTTACAAGAAACATTCTCAGAACAAGATCTCTGCATAAACTCCTTTTCTTAAGAACGAGGTCTAAAACAGTGATTCTTCCATTGGCTAGATTACTGTTCCACTGCTTATCAAGGGAGTTAATACTTTAGAGTTTAAAATAAGGTTATACATGTAGAGGGGGAGATCAGAAGCCGTATTTAGAGAAACAACCAGGTACACTCAGAAGGAAACTCCATTTATTATTTTGAGAGGGGACACAAGATGCCTCACTCCTAGCTTAAGCTTATGTAAGACTGATTTTAGTGAATTAATCCATAGATAATTTATGTGTCTGCAGGGGGGCAAAGAGGGAGGAAACAATAACTGGAAACATAGAAGAAAGAATGATACATGCTTGTGAAAGTCAAGCAGTGTGGAAAAACCACATTTGAAAAATAAAAACTATCCTTCTTGATTATTTTTGTTCTTCTAGACATCGGATTAACATCTGTTTACTACCTGTAAATAATATGAAGCATTGAAGGAGCAAAAACACAGTCTAACTCAGGTCAGGAAGATTTTCTAATAACATATCTTCCTCCATTTGGATTACTGAGTATCTCTGAATGATTTCAGAGATTTTCCATTATCTTAAGCATTGACCAACCGAGCTCTCAGGTCACTGATCAGACTTACAGAAATTTCCACTTACAGAAATTCAATGCCTTGTCTCTAACTTTCCAGAAACCCTCTTGGCTGACTGACCAGTAATGCCACTGCATGTCACTGCCATCTCCTCTATTTAAAAGACTTATCATATTTTAATTTGGAGAAATTGCTTCCCAACAAAATCTCAAAGTACTACAAGTGAAGTGCTGAACAGAAATTCAGGAAAACCGGTTGAGATGTCTTTAATGAGAGGAGGAAAGAAAATGCATTCAGAATAGATCAGGAAATCAGTGTCCACACACCCCTACCAGACTGGCTAACAGAGGCTAACACTCCGGTCTCACACAGACACCCTGCACCAAAGTGTACACCCAGCTGAAAAGCCCCTGACATGTGCACACAGCATGGTGGATGGTGGGGGCTACTCTCCAGGCTGCAAGCATTTCCCTCCTGTGCTCAAGCATGACAACTTCTGCATGCTGTCATCAGAAGAGGGGTATTGTCGGGGGGTTAGCGTAATGGAGAGCATCCCTCAAATAGAGATGATTTAAGAAGAAAAAAAGAGGGGTGCCTGGGTGGCTCAGTGCATTAAGCCTCTGCCTTCGACCCAGGTCATGGTCTCAGGGTCCTGGGATCGAGTTCCACATCGAACTCTCTGCTCGGCAGGGAGCCTGCTTCCCCCTCTCCCTCTGTCTGCCTCTCTGCCTACTTGTGATGTCTCTTTCTCTGTCAAATAAATAAATAAAATCTTTAAAAAAAAGAAGAAGAAGAAGAAAAGAAAGGAACTCCAATCATGGAAATACTGTAGTCAATATGAATGGACTCCTAGACACTAACTAACTTATTCTTTGTAACCACTGAAACTGTTTTTATCCCCCGTTTTAGTGATGAGAAAACTAAGCGAAAGAGAAGTTAAATAATGCACCCACCATAGTCACATAAGTAGTAGTAAATGTCTGGGCTACGATATGAATCAAGAGTAGCCAGTGCCTTTGCTTTTGAAATTGTCGTCTTGGTTGGGTGGTCACACCCTCCTGCCTCTCAAAGTAACACCGCTCCCCTCTTGACTCTAAAGGATACGGATCACTGTTGACCAAGAGGATAGAGACTGTTAGCAACATGTATCTCTTTTGGTCCAAAATTAACTTAATTCATGGTCCATAGAGTCCTTCAAAAAATGAGTGGTCTTTAGATGAAATTCAGCTTTCTATAGCTTAAAGGGTTTCTTCTATAGTGATGAATTCTTCTGCCCAGGGATTTTTTTTCACACATAGTGCTGGTTTGTAGCTTTTCCATTTTAGATACAGTCTTTGTGCAGACATTGGGGAGAAAAAATATGCTTTGAGAAATTCTCATTGGACACCCCAGGCCTAACTTGGGGCCTACAGCAGAGCTGAAGAAGAGTAAGGGGGGATGATTTTAGCGCTATTTGTCATAAGACATACACTTACTGATTTTCAAGAATGGAGGCCTACACAGAGAAGACATTAAAGACCATGAACATGAACTCACCCATGGAACTCAGCATCAGGTGATGAAGAGAGGCGGAATGAGGAAGGAAAAGGCTTGAGGAACTGTAGGCCAGCCAAGGGGAAAACGTAGTTAGGGCTGCCAGCTCCAACTCCAGAAACCGACCCTGGAGAAACTACAGAAACTGAGGGCACACAAGCATTTCAGGAATCAGCATTTAATGGAAAAAAGGAAAAGGAAAAAAGAAATAAACAAAAATGAGAAACTAAGTTTCTTGAATGAGTGCACACTTTGAGGAGAGAGGAGGGGTTTAGACAATAGCTGGAGGCCATGGCAATAGAGCATAAGACAGATGAAAGAGTTTTATTGTGTTCTGCTCTTTAGCTTCTCAGGGCCTGTGACCTCCCCTATAGCCACAGGCCTCACTGCTGGTCCCAGGGTTCACAGAATACTCTCAGAGCAGCACAAAAGCCCCAAAGGAGTAGGAGTTCATGAAAATAAGTAAGTTTGTACAAAGGTGCCACCCTGGGCATCCATTCCTGCCCTTCGTTTCTTCTCCAACACTGCAAGACTGGTGTGTTGTAACTTGGGTGGGGTGGGGAGGGGTGTGTCTTATCCCAGTGCTTCACACCAGTGGCCAGGTGTAAGTGTTCCTGTGGAGTATCAGCCCAGGAAAGTAGCCGGGATACCCCAAGGTGACTTGGTCTTTATCCTGGGACTCTCCCTCCATCCTCCTTAAATTAACCAAGATCCAGAAAGCCATGGCTTGGTCTTTGGCCACTTTCCAAGAGACATTAGAGACCAATTACTCTGAAGTCAGAAGCTCATAGGCCAAGACGATTAGATATCTCAGGAATACGACCATTCCCAAGGAGAGCCAACAAACTAAACAAAGTCTACAATAAGCCAGCATGATTAGGAAATGCTGATGAAAAATTCCAAATAAGCTTGAAAACATATATTGAAGGACATAAGGAAAGATTATTAACAATACAGCAAGGAACAAGAAAGAATACAAAAGAACCAAGGGGAATACTCTTTGTGAATAAATGCAATGGCTGAAATAAATCACTCTATATGTAATAATTGCAATGAATAAGTTAGTAAGATGGACACAGCTTTTATTTTTTTTATTTTTTTTTAAAGGAGGGAAAGACTTTTTTTTTTTTTAAGATTTTATTTATTTATTTGACAGAGAGAGAGAGATCACAAGTAGGCAGAGAGGCAGGCAGAGAGAGGAGGAAGCAGGCTCCCTGCTGAACAGGAAGCCCAACACGGGGCTCGATGCAGGGCTCGATGCAGGGCTCGATGCGGAGCTCGATCCCAGGACCCTGAGATCATTACCTGAGTTGAAGGCAGAGGCTTTAACCCATTGAGCCACCCAGGCGCCCCTGGACACAGCTTTTAAATGAATTAGCAAGAAGATCTGATTAAGGGACGCCTGGATGGCTCAGTTGGTTAAGCGGCTGCCTTCAGCTCAGGTCATGATCCTGGGGTCCTGGGATCGAGTCCTGCATGGCGCTCCTTGCTCAGCAGGAAGCCTGCTTCTCTCTCTGCCTCTGCCTGCCACTCTGCCAGCTTGTGCTCTCTCCCTCTCTCTCTCTCTGACAAATGAATAAATAAAATCTTAAAAAAAAAAAAAAACAGAAGAAGAAGATCTGATTAGGAATCTCCCCTAGAGGAAGCAGGAAAGAATAAAGAGAAAACAGAAAAGATAAAAAATAGAAAACAGAGGTGGAAGTGCCAATGTGTAGACCACAGGAGTCCCAGAAAGAGACCAAAAACATACAAATGTTGGGAAGGGGAAATATTTGAAAAAATATGTTTTTTTAATTAATTAAAGAGACCCCAAATAAGAAAACTCAAGAGTTAATAAATAAATACCCCAAATTAAAATTCTTGTTGATGTTGACAAGACTGGGAACAAGATCAACATGCCAAGCAGGCTGAAGCTTTTCTGGGTTTTTTGGTACAGGGAGAGGGGTGGATAGAGATCGGGATAATTAAGAAAGCAATACGGGTAAATAAACAGGAATATGGGTCTTAACATGTGTGAAACAGTCTTAATATATCATTAATTATATACAGCGGTTGTGGTCACCAATTAAAACAGAGAATCTCAGATTAAAAAAAAATAAAGCCCCACAACATACAGGCAACAAGAGATACGCATAAGACAAAAAGAAAATGAAAGATCGAAAATAGGTGGAAAAGGTTTTGCTAGGGAAATATGAACCCAAAGAAATGTGGGGTTGTCTCTTAATATCTGACTAAATAGAATTTAAGACAAAGAAAATCATAAAGAACAGAAAGGAAATTATGTACTAGTAAAAGAAATAATTGAACAAGATTATAACCATCATAAATTCATATGCACCCTAAAATACAGCTTTAAAACATATCAATACTGAAAGAACTTCAGGAAAAAATATGTAATTTATCAATTGTAATGATGATTTTTAAAAAAGATTTATTTATTTATTTAGGGGGGAGGGGCAGAGGGAGAGGAAAAGAGAATCTCAAGCAGGCACTCAACTGAGTGCGGGGCTCATCGTGGTGCTTGATCTCATGACCCTGAGATAGTGATCCTGACATCATGACCCAAACTAAAATCAAGAGTCTAAAGCTTAACTGACTGAACCACCCAGGCGCCCCAATTGTAGTTGATGATATTAACACACCTGCCTCAGAATCTGATAGTGAAGCATATAAAATGTTACAAGTGTTATAAAAATATCTGGAAAACACAATTACCAAACTCAAGCTATTGAAAATATATTAGCTATGCTCAACAAACAGGAAATATGCATTCCTTTTGCATATACACAGAATGTTTATAAAACAGCCATCTTTAAGATCATAAAGAAAACCTCTATTAATTCCAAATGATTAATACCATTCAGAAGTTCTCTGACCATAAAGCAATAAAATTAGAAATTAATAACAAAATCGTAGGTTCAGCAGTCTGATGTTGAAAATAATAAATATTTTAATATAACCCTTACCTTTAAGAGAATATTAAAAATTATAGGATGGTGACTGTCTCATATTACTGTCATATTAGTTTTTAACTATTAATGCTATTTAGCACTACATCAGTAAATTTACAGGACATACTAAAGCAGTTCCTTGAAGGACACTTAAACTTTATTTTTTTTTTCCAATCTAAGTTAAGCCATCTCATGCCATAAGGAAAGGGACGGGAGATCAGTATACTAGTCATCATTTGATACAAATAAGGAAGGTGAGCTTAAGGTCCCATGTTTCTGGCCTATGTGCAGAGTCATATCCAAACCAGTGCTATGGGCCCCACTGGGTAGTGGGAAGACACTTAAACTTTAGATATATCTATCCGAGAAGAAATAAAATGGTAAATAACAGAATGAAAGCAGAAAAACATAAGAAGGAAAATGTTATGTGAGAAATTCCCCTGAAGTGATGGCATTCTCCAAGTACACTGTCAGGCAAGCTAACTCAGGAGGCATGGCCTGCAAAGGCTTACAGACCGAATTCAGATGCTCAAATCATGCAGTTTATCTAATCAACTGAAAACAGTGAGAAGCTTGGAGAAGAAGATCTTAGGGTAGAGTACAGCAGGATAGACTAACCATACTACCTGAATCACATTTCCTCTCTAGGCCACATATTCCCTGCTGAAAGCATAGATATGAGCACCAGAGCTGAGGTTTGAGCAAAGGCGCACAGAAGATGGAAGATGCCTAGAGCCAACACACTGTGCTTGTTCTTCCAGGGAGATGCAGGACTAAGTACTCAATGCTATAATTGCAGCTTGCCGGGCGCCTGGGTGGCTCAGTGGGTTAAAGCCTCTGCCTTCGGCTCAGGTGATGATCTCAGGGTCCTGGGATCGAGGCCCATATCGGGCTCTCTGCTCAGCAGGGATCCTGCTTCCCCCTCTCTCTCTGCCTGCCTCTCTGCCTACTTGTGATCTCTCTCTCTCTCTGTGTCAAATAAATAAATAAAATCTTTAAAAAAAATTTAAAAAAATATAATTGCAGCTTGCCAATTACCATAACTAACAGCTATGGGGTTTTATCTGTCTTTCTTGGCCAGAGGACACAGGAACTAGAATAGATGTCACTTGGGTGGTATATTTAATCTCATGATTATTGAATGTCTTAGAAGCCTCATGCATATGTAGTGTATCATTAATACTGGAGTTCATATGCCTTGGGAACTTCAGTATAGCATAAATACTTGGTGTCTTGTGGTTCCTCCATATCTTACAGTCTATGTTAAGCAACATATGCTCTATTCAAATTATTCTACATCTAGTATAGCTCACAGGTTACTAATCTACTTATTATTCATACCTCTCATTTACTTTCCTTGTCTTCTATGGAAGAATTGAACATTCTAACTATCAAACATGTATTACAGAGGAATGTAAGTTTTGAGCAGAAGTCAATAAAATAAAGAACAAAAAAAGAGAAGAGCAACAAAACCAAATATTTGGTTCTTTGAAAAAAAATATTTTAAAAAAGGTCTCTAATGAGACTGATCAAGGAAAAAAGAGAGAGTATGCTTAGTTAAAAAAACATAATAAAATGATGAATAATTAGGACACCACAGAGATTATAAAAAGAGTAAGAGCATTATAATGTCTATATGTATATGTTCAAAGTACAACCATATACTAATAAATTTGAAAATTTTAAATGAAACAACAAAATTTCCAGAAAAAATAGATAAAAATGGACAAATTGGGCAGCAAAAACAGAATACTTGAATAAACTAGTCAAAAACCATAGTCTTAGGTGGTTTTATAGATAAGTTGCATCAAATTTGTTGAGGGAGTGTTAATTCCTACCATAAAATACTTTCCAAATATGTAAGACTTTCCCAAATATATAACAAAGATGGTACCACAAATCAGGGAAAAACAATGATTTGTTTAATAGATGGTGTTGGAAAAACTGGCTTACAACATGCAAAAAACAAAACTGGATCTCTTATTAATCCTACATAAAAAGGTAGAGTCCAGGGATATTAAATATCTAACTATAAAAGATAAGTATATGCATGAATGAAAAGAATATGTAAGCCAATGGCTTAAGGGCAGGGAAAGATTTCTTAAACAAATAGCATAAACTAAAAGTAGAAAAAAAAAACAAGCTTGTTTACATTAAAATCAAGATACCTGGTCAACAAAGAATAGTGTCTCCTTGTTAAATAGGTATCTTTGACAAATGGTAGGATGGAATATAAAACTGAATTAATATCTAGAACATAAAAAGAACTTCAGCAAATTAACAAGAAAAATATTGGCATAGGATATGCACAAGCAGGTTACAGAAGAGCTCATCCCAAAGGTTAAAAAGTATATGTAGACATGCATAGATTCCTTAATTAGCTGAGAGGTCCTTACTAGAACAACAGGGCCACTATGAGACATGGGAACATGACTACTTCCGGGGAGAACCACCAAGGTCTGTAGCTCATCTTGTGAGAGATGGGAACCCGCAAAGTGGACATTATTTTTTACTGATTCAAAAGTTTCACAGATGATATATATCTTAGAACCAGATAGGTATTGGCGGAAAGCAGCCCTCCTCCAGTTCAATGGAAGACTAGAAAGAACAGAGGGGAAATTTTCTGAAAGTCTAGAAAGGAAGCAAAGCCAAAGTTTGGAACTTAGTGACTAGAAAAAGCACATAAAAAAAAAGATAACTCTTAACCTGATTTATATGACAACTATAAAACATTTAATCAGCAATGACAACCAAGAACCCCACCAATCTAAAACTCAATTAATAACAAGACACAACCTGCCTACCCCTGTACTTGGGATATGTTGAAATAATTGAATCAGAGAGGATACTTTGTGCATTTAAAAAGTGGCTAAACCTCCATTCTAGAACAGTATGTTGATGAACTGATAAGCCAATCATCACCTCTCCATTCACACCACCGTCTAAGAGAATCTGTCTCCCACCCACTGTTTAGCAGCTATGTTTAGACCACATGATCTCACTGTCTTTGCTACAGTACATTGGACCATGAGCAGATAACTAACCTAACCTGAACTAATCAAATTCTGTCTCAGGAACCCTAACTAAGAAACATAAACACTATTAATTATATGGTGATGGACTTTGGAGATAAAAGTCCACAAAGATTCTGAGTTGGCAGTTATTTTTGCCAGATATACAGTGATAAATAAGAAAGAGAATCAGAAGAACAAAACAGACACACTGGGGAAATAGAGACAAGGAACCATGATGAGACAGAGAGAGAGAGAGAGGCTGGGAGGGAGGAATGGGGAGAGAGGAAGAGAGCAATGGAAAAAATAGCTGCCTGATTGCTTTCTATCTCTCAAGAGACCTGGCTGTATTTCCAACAATTGCATTCTATAATATTGCCATGTATTCTTACAATTAATCGCTCTTTTCCTTGAAATAGTTTCAGTGGATTCCTGTCCAAATATCACAATGTGCCCTGACTAAGATAATTGGCTTCTTAGAACATATGTCTAAGCCCTGAACAAAAGCTTGCCAAGGCTCATTAAATGTATCAGACATACTCTTCTTACTCCTATAAGAATGAATAGCAATGACATAAAAAATGATCCCTGTCAGAGGGTTTTAGGTAAGAAGCTGAGGGTCATGGAAGCACAGATGGTTTTCATTTCTTCTTCCAAATGATGGTAGTAGCTTTGTCAGGGAAAGAAGATAAAATGAGAGGATATGAGTGAAAAATGAATTTGGTTTTCTGAATCTTATTAATTACAACAGTACATTGAGTCTCTGCTGAGGACCTGCTTGCTCTATCTAAAGGCTGAGAGGATTCTACTGGGCAGAAAACCTACTGGGAAAATCAAAACATTTTTGAACTGAAAAATAAAAGGAAGAATAGTGCCTAGATATAGCTCCACAACCTTCTCTGGAGGACCCCAGTATGCCACATAAAGTAAACAGAAAAAGAAAAGGGTATGTTTCATGGAAAAGTATCTGGGAGGAAAGTCAGGAATAATTCTTATAACCTACAAAGACTATATGACAATGTGAAGTGGGACAGTAACAAAGTGAATCAGAAATGTTAACACAAATAGAGAAGTACTGTCACATGGGTATAAAGAAAGTTGGAGAGTCAACAATAGAAAGATGTGATGTGTGTGTGTGTATAATGATGCCAAAGATACATATTTTATTATATACATATACTTTAATACAACTATCAAAGAAATGAAAGATCAGAATAGTATATTGAGAATATATGGAAAAATAATTGATATGCCTATAAAACCAATAATGGACCTGATGAGGAAGGGGGAAAGAGCATCTAAAGAAATCAGCATGGTATTCATGAAGCTCCCTGAGATACAACACATTATGAAGAAATATGTTCAACTGGAATTTCGATTTCTATTTATTTTATTTTATTTTATTTTAGAGAAAGAATGCAAGCACAAGCAGGGGTGAGGAAGGGCAGAGGGAGAGGGAGAAGCAGACTCCCTGCTGAGCAGGGAACCTAATATGGGGCTTGATACCTAAACTCTGAGATCATGACCTGAGTTGAAGGTAGATGCTTAATGGACTAAGCCACCCAGGCACCCCTAGAATTCTTATTTATATTAAGGGTTTGTTAGGTGGTTCAGATGAATTTTTCCAAAAAACACTAAAAACTTTGATAAAATATTAAAATTATCTTGTTAAAAACAAAAATGAAAAAAAGAAAAAAACCAAGGCACAAAATCAAGAGTCAATGGAAAATAATAACCGAAAATAAGTGCTCTCAGAAGCCACTCACACAGTGAGGTCATTTGCTGATGTGAACCTTAATTTTGACAGACAAAGAAGACAGACAACTTACAAAAGAAATCCTTCCCCACAATAAGCTATCATTCCCAAAAGGCTAAACTGCCAGGATTCAGAATGAGGGTGAATTAAGGTGAAATAATTTATGGAATTACATTCTATCCCGCCCTTCAGGATAAACCAGGGAATTTCAACTCTTGAATTTAGTTTGTGTTCTTCAGAAACACTTGTGCTCCCTACTCGTGCTTTAGCAAAAGCAAACTCAAATGTTCAATTTTTTAAATGTAAGTATAAGTTTTGCCAGTAGTAAAAAATTTAAAAAATAAATAAATAAATAATGCTGTGCAGCATACAGTCAAAAATGACTAGGCACATAGAACTAGATTTCATGAGGAGAACAGGAAAAGAAAGAAATTTCCAAGGACACCAGATATTGAAATTGCAGTGTGTAGATTACAAAATAATTTTGCTGACTATGTTAAGCATATAAAAAAGAATGACGGTATCTACAAAGGATAAAAAATTATAAAAAATAGAAATAGTATATAAAAGAATCAAATATAATTTCTATAATGAAAAATATAATAGTATTTGAGAGACAGTAGATGAGCTTAATGGATGATAAGGCAGAGATATAGAGGATTCACAGACTAAAAGAAAAGTGAGAAAAAGTATCTGGAGTTCACACAATTTGATAGAAGAAATAGGTCGAAGAGAAGCTAACAAATGTGAGAAGGTCTAACATCTGTTCAATCAGAGCTCCAAATAGGATGAAGAAAGAGAATGAACTGCAAGTAGTATTTGAAGAGATAATGGCTTAGAATTTTCCATAAACTTGAAACACACCAATCCACAGATATAAGGAGCCCAACAAAGGCCAAGAGGACTAAATAAAAAGAAATTCATAGTCATACAGACTAAATTCACAGAAATCCAAAAATAGGAACTCTTAAAAAGAAACCAATGACAATAAACAGACTAACTTCCTAATGAGTGAATTAGTTAGTTCTCAACATTAACAATGGAAGAGAGTAGAATGAAAGAATCAATAAGATAAAAATAAAATTAATATCAATCTAAATTATGCACGAATTCAAAGGATCTTTCAAGAATGAAGGCAAAATAGAGATGAGGCATATCCAGAATGGCAAAGTAACGACTTCCAAAAACCTGCTCCTCCATAAAGGCAATGAGAACACTGGCAAAATCTGTCAAAATCAATATCTTCAGTACTCTGAAAATTAACCAAAGGCAGAATTATTCTGGGAAAGTCATTAAGCAACTCAGCTAGAGCCTTCTCCCTGGGAAAGGAAAAAGTTGGAGCATACCTCTAATGTTCCAGCTTTTGGGGCCAGGGAATACCCGAGAGAGTTGTTTCTGTCTCACGCACTAAGGGCACTGATGGGACCAGAATACTCTAGGAGCCTGGGGGCTGCTGAGAACAAAAGAAAGCTGGGAGGTTTGCAAAGCAGCTCCAGAGAACCTGCAGTACTGATGACAGACACCAGAGGGAGTAAGAGATTACAAACTCCTGGGGAAAAAAAAAAGTAAATCCCTCTAATTGAGAATTTACGCACAAAAATCCAGAAAAGACACATCAACAGAAAAGGTTTGGGAGGTCTCCAGAATCTCTAGCCAGACTGATTTGGTGTTTTTTCCTGTGCAAAACCAATTTGTAAAGACTGATCAATCATTTCCTAATGACTCTAAGTTAGGAACTAAGTAATAGAGATCGTTCTTAAACATAGGTCTTCTCACTTTAAGTGTCACTATTTTTACCACATCGGCTTGCCTTCATGTGAGAAAGCTTGAGAATGTGATAGATGTTTCACATAACATCCTTCTTTCCTTGTTTTTTGTTTTTTGGTGTGTTTTTTTTAATTCAAATTCTAATTAGGTAACATACAGCACAATATTGGTTTTAGGAGAATTCAGTGACTCATCACTTACATACATCACCCAGTGCTCATCCACAAGTGCCCTCCTTAATACTTTAATGCCTATCACCCATCTAGCCCATCCCCCAGTCACCTCCCTATAGTAACCCTCAATTCTCTATCATTAAGGGTTAATTATGGCTTGTTTCCCTTTCTCCCTTTTTTTCTTTTCCCCCTTCCCATATGTTCATCTGTTTCCTTTCTTAAATTCTACATATAAATGAGATCATATTTGTATTTTTCTGACTTATTTCGCTTAGCATAATATACTCTACCTTCATCCACATTGTTGCAAATGGCAAGATTTCATTCTTTTTGATGGCTGAGTAATATTCCACTGTATATATGTACCACATCTTCTTTACCCAGTCATCGGTTGATGGACATTTGGGCTGTCTCCTAGTTTGACTATTGATAATGCTGCTATAAACATTGGGGTGCATATACCCCTTCAAATCTGTATTTTTGTATCCTTTGGGTAAATACCCCATAGTGCAATTGTGGATCATAGGGTAGTTCTATTTTTAACTTTTTAAGGAACCTTCAAATTGTTCTCTAGAGTGGCTGTGCCAGTTTGCATTCCCATCAACAGTGCATGAGGGTTCCCCTTTCTCTGCATTCTTGCCAACACCTGTTGTTTCTTGTGTTGTTAAATTGTAGCCATTCTGACAGGTGTGAGGTGGTATCTCATTGTGGCTTTGTTTTGTATTTCCCTGATGATGAGTGATGTTGAGCATCTTTTCATATATCTGTTAGCCATCTGGATGTCTTCTTTGGAAAAGTGTCTATTCATGTCTTCTACTCATTTCTTAACTGGGTTATTTGGCTTTGGGGTGTTTGGTAAGTTTTTTGTAGGTTTTGGATACTAACCCTTTAACAGATATATCATTTGCATCACATAACATCCTTCTCCACTGGCTAGTCCTAGTCTGTAAAACTTAGTAGAGATGGTAGAAGACAAATTGCTGACTCTGCTCAGATATTTCCTTGGTGGTTTAGATATGTATCATGCATCCTGAGGGAGCCCATTTGTGTTTTTGATTAGTAAAATTTTGATTGTGAATTTTGATTAGTAAATTCATAATAATTTGAAAATCAGTTAAGATTTAATTTGTAGCTCTGGGGATGACTGTTGACAACTATATTTACAGGGATTTATAGGAATATACCTATCTTTATAGGTATTCAGAGAACATGATTGAGTGTCAAGTTCCAAACACCATCATTAAAATGCATAATTATTTTTGCACTCAGAATATTCAAAGTCCACACATTTGTAGAGTCTTTGCCCAACAAAGTATATAAGACATTGGTCTCACAGGCTTATTATTTATACATGCGTGTATCCATCAGTTTATAGATTTAAAAGCCAAAACAGAAACAGATTGAGTTGTGGCAAACACTGTGAGTGTTGTTTGGTTCTTCCTTCAGGAAAGCACTGGCTCCCTGGATGTGTGGTGAGCTGGCAGCCACCAGCTGTTAACTCCAGGCTCCCCTTATCTTCTGAGCTGAGCACACACTCTTCTCAGAGTGGCCCCAGCCAATGACTAAGTGACTCAATTTCTTTAAAGTAAAGTTGAGAGGCTAACACATGCAAGAGAAGAACCCAAAGTTCAAATTTGATAAATTTTTTTACCATTTTCAATAAATTTTTATTACCATTTTCCCACTCTTTACAGTTGTCTCACCCTCATTTATTTCAACAGCAATTTTTATGATTCATTCATCACTATTGTTGTTTCAAAGCATTTAACTTAGTTTTCTAAAAGACAACACTCACTTTTCATATGCTTATTTAGCTTTATGTGATGCTTGGTTAAATTATATAACTACAAAAGCAAGAACTGGTATCACGTGATTTGTGAGCAAACTTTTGTTAAGCAGGTGTCCTTGTCCTAGTACTTCTTAAACTTGGCTATGTTTCCAAATCACCTGGGAAAGGGGGGAGGGTCATTAAAATACAGATTCCTATTCAGCAGGTCTGGGGTTGAGACCTCAAAATCTACATTTCTTTTTTTTTCTTTTTTTTTAAGATTTGTTTATTTATTTATTTGAGAGAGAGAAAAAGAGAGCAAGCATATGAGCAGGGAGAGGGGCATTGGGAGAGAGAATCTTTAAGCAGACTCCCCACTGAGCATGGACCCTGACTCAGGGCCTTGATCCCAGGACCCTGAGACCATGACCTGACTGACACGCAACCAACTGGGCCAACTAGGTACCTCTAAAAATCTGCATTTCTAAAAAGGTGATGCCAGGTGATCCCAATGCTGTTAGTCCCTGACCACACCTTCTTGAGTGCCTTCTAGCCAGGAGCATTCAGCATGCCATGGGCATCTGCTAGTGTATTTTACACAAGAAAGGAAGAATACGGTTTCATCTGGAAAATCAGAAGAGTTTCTTCAGTAATGACAAATAAAGTTTTACTTTGATCACATGCTAGGCTAAGTGCTATACATACATTATTTCAATTTACACCCTCATATACCCTATCAGGGAACATTTTACTCCCATTTTACAGATCAAAAAAGTAAGGCTCAGCCAGCTAATATGCTCAATGACACACAACCAGTAGGTGGCAAGAGACATTTGACTAGGAGAGAGCAGCTATTCTTAATTCCAATTCAGATTTTGAAAATCTAAATGGAAGAAAATATAACCAGTCTGAAGAGACTTTCTTTAGATTTCTTTTAGATTTCTTTAGATTATAGTTCAAGGAATTTTCCCAAAAGGAATATGAGGCAAAAGAGAGAATGAATAGTGTTGAAATTCTGAGATTTCTAAACAGATTCTGGGGGAAGTAAGCTCATGCCATACTTTATTTACTAAAGGTAAAATCCTTATCTTTATTAATAGAGATACTTTTCATGCAATTCTATCATATTTATTAATTTATAATGTTTGTGGATTTTTGAGTGCTCATGAATCAAACATACATATCACATTAGTCCTGAAAGGGATGCAACATCAAAAATTACAAATAGAAGTATGAAACCAAACCCAAACTTAGTTTTACTGTATCCTAAATACTAAAAAGTTGCTAAATAATCTACCCTCTAAAAATCTGGAGGGATGCCTGGCTGGCTCAGTCAGTGAGGCAAGCTCCTCTTGAGCTCAGGGTCATGAGTTCAGCTGCCCACTGGGTCTAGAGATTACTTAAATAAATGAAACTTAAAAAAAAAATCTGGAAAAGATCCCCTTCTCTGTTAGTAAGGACCTAAAGAGTCACATTTGTATTTTATCCTATTCTTTGAACCACTATTTTACCATCTCCAAAGAATAAAGCAACACAAAAAACTAATATCATAAGCCAGGAAAGCAGAATCCAGATGTTTTTAAGTGGTTTTTTCCTGAAAAATAGTACAACTAAAAGATATTCTCAATTCCACAAAAATTTTCTACCTTACTTACATTAATTATTTGGTGATAAAAATTTAAAGAATAAAGTTATCTTCATAATGAACTCTATCAGAAAAGAATTTTGTAGGGACACCGGGCTGGCTCAATTGGTGGAGCGTGTGACTCTTGATCTTGGGGTTGTAAGTCAAGCCCCACGTTGGGGGTAGAAATTACTTAAAAATAAAATCTTTTTAAAAAAAAGTGTGACTAATTTCAGTATGTTCTTTATTTGTCGAAAGACTCAACTTAGACAAGTATTTGAGTGCCTACTAGTGGTAAAAATGTGGTACTGCACCATGGGACCTCATCTCTTGGAGAAATGAGGACTCCAAAAGCTTGATTCAGAGTCTGCAATACTCAACCAACTCTCTTGCTCCCTTCAAAAAGCTGAATCACTTGGAGGAAGAAGACATTAAAATTAAATTTAGTCTCTATTATTTTAAAAAATATAATTTACCAATGTATTCATTTTCTTGAAAAACAAAGATGTCTTTTGGCAAAAAAACAGGCTGGATAAACTTGGGGTGATGGGGAGCCTGTTGAAAGGGTCATGGTTTGGGAGTCCCAATTCCACTGTTCTTAACCTGGCTCTGTCACATACTATGTCTTGATTTCCATATCTCAGATGATGCTCCTTCTGGCTTTATAATTCTTGACTCTGTGAAGAATTTCCTTAGCAATGATAAAACTTAAAAAAATATAAACACAGTGACTGTGTTGCACCTAACCTATAAGACGTTAGGCTATGAATCAAAAAAGAATAGTCACAATTATCCAAAAGAGCTATTAAAATACTCTTCATTCTTCTACATATCTGTGTGAGGCTAGATTTTCTTTATATACTTCAACCAAAAACAATATATTTCAACAGGTTGAATGCAGAAGCAGATACAAGAATACAGTTGTCTTCATTAAGCTAGTCACAGGGGAGAGATACAAAAATGTAAAATCATGCTGTCCTCACTAAACTGTTTTGTTTTGGAAAATATAGTTAGAAAATATGTTATTTATGTTATTACACAGTTGGTTCATTTTATTTTAAATAAATAGATGTTTAAAAAATGAATTCAGTGATTGCTTTTGTTTTACAGCACACCACAGTGAAAGTATATTTACCAAAAGTTAGCAGAGGTTACCCCTGGTTGGTGGCCTAAACTATTTAGGGATTTTTATTTCTTCTTTATTAAATACTTCTGTCTTTTCCTGAATTTTCACGGTAAGCACCTATTACTCCTATATTTATAATATGCCATTTCAAATTTGAAAAAGTGGACCACAGTTCTTTCAATTCTATATACTACATAGCATTGAAAAATTTCCTCTCTATTCCACCTCAACAATAAAGTACATATATTATTAATAGCCATTTGTACCACCACTGAGATATGTTGCATCTTAATGTGGTTGACTGATATTTCTTCTCAGAAAAACAAATTAAAAGCAGAACACTTTCTTCACTCAAAAGCTGGATATGATGAAAAGAGAATGGTTTCTTCCATCCCCGTGTACTCACCCAAGAACCCCAACCCTTCTACTTTCCAGCTGTAACTTTACACAAGTTAGCCAACATTTCTACAGATGGGGTGGAGCTATTGTGTGGGCTACTGGCTAACTGCCTCTTAGGACCAAGGCTCTCATCTGTATTCTGCTCTGGGATGCTGAGTCTGGGACTCTAAAAACTACCTATTCCAGATTCCTTGGCAGCTGGACTCCTACTAAGATTTGTCGGTAGGAGTCACCTGGCTGGTGATTCTCTCAGCATCCCTCCCCAGCCTCCTCCTCCACTGCAGGTGACCCTCCTGCTCTAGCTTCTCAGCACTCCCGCCCAGCACCAGCTCCACTAGGACCCTCCAGAACATGAGCCAGCTGCTCTGCATCAGGGATCTGAGCACCATGCAGTGTGGGCCCCAGAGGCATCAGCACCAGCTCCGCTGCACAACTCCTGTTGAGTTCTCCCCCTTGGAAGATCCAAGCCCCCCTGCTTTGTGCCCTCACCTCAGAGGTCCAAGCACCAGCTCCAGAGGTGAACAGGAGTATCCCACCTTTGAGCCCTGTGTTCTAATAACTTAACTCTGCCCTTCTTTTCCCCAACTTGAATGTCTACTAATCTACCTATATCTCGCTCATTCTTCCAGTGGAAAAATCACTCAAATTTGTGCCTCAGCGAACCATACATTTCTGATCTTTTGGATTACTTGTGAGTGGTTCAAATGGGATGTTTTAAAGTCTGCCATGTTGAAGGTCTCTTTTATTTTTGAAAATTGTTCTTATGAGATTGACAATAAACACAGCTGTATCTGCACATCTGTAAGAATGTTCCAAAGCCTGCAATTTCCTGCATCCCTTGAAAGGACAATTTTACCCCCAAGAAGTTCCACTTCCTAAGTGAATAAGTTCTCAGTTAATAAGAGAACTGATTTCTGCTGAAAAAAGTGTCCTTCCTTCCCCAAACCACTAACTTTTGACTCTTTACATTATTATCCCATTTTCATCTTGGAGGAAAAAAGCTAAGAAACTACAGAAAGACAAATTATGTTACTTAAAAAGACCTCTACTTTAGCATTCCCTAGAGAGTTCCTTAAAGATTTTTTAATGAATAGGTAATCCCCCTAAGATAATGATCAAAATACTAAGTTTTGGTGTGCCTGCCTGGCTCGGTCAGTAAAGCATTTGACTCTTGATCATGGGGCTGTGAGTTTGAGCCCCACACTGGGTGTAGAGATTACTTATAAGTAAAATATTTTAAAAACATAGTAAGTTTTTGGTCCATATAGTGAACTTTCAGTTATGACATGACATAGTCACTGAAGTGATATATACCAGACAGATGCAATGTCCTTCTCTAGGTAAAGAAAAGAATACAATGTATTTTGAGCATTTCCTAAAATACCCAGTGCCTGGACCTAAGTATTGCTTCATGTGCTCTGAGTCTCACAAAGTCCCTTGTGAAAACAGTCCTTTGATTTTTCTGTTTGAAAACTACCTGCTCTTAAAAACTAAAAAACTAGCTGGTACAGAACTAAATGTAGTCAATATGCCATATTGTTTGGAATTCCCATCTTGTTAGTCATTTTGTATTAAGACTCTGCATGAGGAAGACTATTGCCAGATGCAAATTTATTAATGAGAAAGGTTAACACAATACTAAACAACCATGCATGTAATTATAAATATGCAAGAATTTTGAGAAAAGATAAATTTGGTGGAAAAGAGCCAAGGTCTTGCAAGAACTCTGTGAAGAGCAGGTACCAGTGGGGTATCACCACAGGGTGTCACCAGACATTAGATCTTGTTGTGGCTTTATAGAAGACAAACAAAGTAGCCCTCAAGAGAGAAGGAAAATTAGGCTTAACTGATAATTTCATGTTAACTGAAGTCTTCTACCTCTGAAGGAAGGAGTGGAAAACTCTGCTGGTATTTTAGATCTCCCCAAATTGAAAGGCAGACAACCCAGTTGAGAAGAGCCAAAAGACAGAGCTTGGGCTTCAACTTTTTATTCCAATTGAGAAGACACTCAAAAAGAGCCACTCAACTGTCAAAAAGAATTCTGAAGTGAGGACCATGTTTAATCATGTTAACAAACAGAAACTCAAACGTACGGAGTTGACGCCAAGCTGGCTGAGAAGACAGGAAACTGACACTTATTTAGCCCACACATTTTGGAAACTAAGCAGCAGGTCATCTTGCCTATAACAAAGACATGTGGCAAATATGTGTTTAGAGGAAAACATGCTGTAAACTTCCACTCTCAAAAAAAAAGGGGGGGTATGGGGTGCCTGGGTGGCTCAGTCATTAAGCGTCTGCCTTCAGCTCAGGTCATGATCCCTGGGCCCTGGGATCAAGCCCTGCATGGGGCTCTCTGCTCAGCAGGGAGCCTGCTTCTCCCTCTCCCTCTGCCCCTGCTTGTGTTCCCTCTCTGTCTCTCTCTCTCTCTCTCTGTGTCAAACAAACAAATAAATAAATGTTTAAAAAAATGGAGTACATATAAAGTTCCCATGATGGCTCCACTGCCATGGTAACTAGACCAACATCTAAGGCTATTATAAATGGCTTAGATTATGAAAGTTACAAAATCAATTTCTTACTGCAATTAAATTTTGTGGTGGGACAACCAACCACCAACAGCAAACTGGGCTTTAAGCTCTAGTCAGTCAATAATTGCCTTTCCTTTCCCTAGCACCTTCTCTGTACAAGTCTTACCCCTAGCTCCTCTAGGGTGGGGGGGCGCTCCTAACTACCTCTGTTTTTAGTGCTGCCTGGTTTGAATTGATTCCTGTTCAATTAAGCTCTTAAAATTTCTTAATGTGCCTGAGTTTATCTTTTAACAGTCCTCCACATGCTCATGGGTTCATTTATCCAGGTATAACTGTTCAGTCTTGTCCTTTCCACAATCCCAATGGGTTCCCATTCTGAGACTTAATGGAGCTGGCTCACTGCACTTTGTTTCCTCTATCCTGCTGCTTCCTGCTATGACCCTGATTATCCCCTACAGTGTCTGCTCAAACTGCTTGTCCAGTCTTTCCAGGCAGGCTAGCAGCCTTTTGCTATATCTTTCCCTGTGGATTAGAGTTTCAAGGCCCTTCGGTCACATCTGCTGCTTCTCTCTGAACTCGTTTCCAATTTTGCCAACATCTCTCAAGTAATGAGATGGCCAAGACTGAACACATTACTCTCTAGATTTGGAGGGAAAGAACATACTTTTCCCCAAAAGTATGGAATTCCTTGGGCCGTGGTTTTTGTTGTTGTTGTTGTTGTTGTTTTTAAAGATTTTTATTTATTTATTTGTCAGAGACAGAGAGAGAGCACAAGCAGGGGGCATGGTAGGCAGAGGGAGAAATAGGCTTCCTGCTGAGCAAGAAACCCAATGTGGGACTCAAACCCAAGACCCTGGGATCCTGACCTGAGCCAAAGGCAAATGTTAACCGGCTGAGGCACCCAGGCATCCCTGGGCTATGTTTTAAAATAATTTTTTTAAAAATCCATCTCCCATTTAAGATTTGAATATAATTTTCTGTGTACTAATAACTTCAATTGGGTTTTTGTTCTCTGGGTTTATTTTTTTAGTTCAAATGTTATTGGGGCACCTGGATGGCTCAGTCGGTTAAGTATCTGCCTTCAGCTCAGGTCATGATCTCCAGGTCGTGGGATTGAGCCCCACATAGGGCTCTCTACTTAGCAGAGAGTCTGTTTCTCCCTCTGCCTTTGTGATTGCTCTCTTTCTCTCAAATAAATAAATAAAATCTTTTTTAAAAAAAGTTATTTGTGAAAGTACTTCTCTGGAAGTACTGTATCATTTGTATCATTTCAATATTCTTAATTTTTCAATTTCCAATTTTCAAAAAGTATTTTTCAATCTGAATATGACTTAAGTTTTCCATAAGTGAAAATTAAAAAGTACTTTCTAAAAAGTGAACTCTTGGGACGTCTGGGTAGCTCAGTCCTTAAGCATCTGCCTTCAGCTCAGGTCATGATCTCAGAGTCCTGGGATCCAGCCCCACATCAAGCTCCCTGCTCAGCGGGAAGCCTGCTTCTCCCTCTCCCACGCGCCTTGCTTGTTTCCCTCTCTTGCTGTGTCTCTCTCTGTCACATAAATAAATAAAATCTTCAAAAAAAATAATAAAAATTAAAAAATAAATAACTAAATAAAAAGTGAACTCCTTTAGGAACACTATATTAGAAATCATCTTGTTTAGAGTGGCAAACTATATTTACATAATAAATTCCTACAACTTACCTTTTAAAAACAGGATTAAAACGCATTATAGTTAACCTTTTGCTTTGACACAGCATCAAAATAACAAAGTGCTTTGCAATTTACATCGTCTTCAATTGCTTTATTGGGGAAAGAAGCTCTCAAGTGTATCATACCTAAGAGTGATTATTCTAGTCCTGACAATCTGAATTACATAAGTTCATATAATTCTAGAATCAATGTGAAATAATCAATAAAAATAATTTTACAAAGAATATTACAAACTCAAAAAGGATATAAGTTCTTACTGATTTTTTTAAGAATAAGAAAGTACTCTATGTGCCGTAGTAAATATGAAAAAAAAACCCATTCGTTCCATTAAAACACACAAAAAACAAGCAAATAAATTAACTCTTATCTATCCATTAAAAATAAGGTCTTAAAACCACAAAAAGAACTCTCAAAAAGAAGCTGTGATGTGACAAAGAAAAGTTGTCATTGTCAAGCCTTAAAACCTTTGCAAATGGCACCTTTGGATAACAAACAGGAACAGTGAATGTGGACTAAGAAATTATTCATAAAGGAGAAATTATATCAGAAAAATGTCTGTCTACGTAGATCGGGAGGGGGATTGTTTTTCCTTTTTTAAAAAAAACAAATCACAGGTCAGTCCCTGCCAAAGAGCAACATTGATTCATTTCATTTAACTGAAGCATTGACTCATTTTCAGTCAAAAGACTTCAGTCAAAACATATTCTATGTTCACTACCAAATAGTAGATAAAATATAATAAAAATGGATTATCACCAATCATCCTCCTAGGGAACACTTGAGTAGAAAGTGATGTAACTCCTGTGCCTTTGACAAAAAAGACATACACTGCAATAAATTTACTCTTCCCATGGTGTAAATAGCACAGTCTGGTTTTAAGTGGCTTATTGTTGGTACTCTTACTAAGGAAGTTTGAAAGTATTTCTGGACAAGGAGCGGCAAGATGGC
>LNAC01001233.1:260318-279157 GCA_002007465.1 Ailurus styani | reverse complement strand
CAGATTCACTTCTCCGCACGTCCTACCTTCCAGAAGGCGGTCTATTTTCTGTTCCTAGAATTGCTGCTCCTCTTCTCTTCGATCTCTGGTGGAATTTGTAGGTGTTCAGAATAGTTTGATAGCTCTCTGGGTGAATTCCAGGGACCTGATGATAATCGGTCTCCTACTCCTCCGCCATCTTGCCGCTCCCCCTTCATGTGACTTTGAATTAAATAAAACACCTAGGAGGTCTGGAGTATTGGTTCCTTCCAATAATGCAGCATAGGACACTGATCTGATTTATGTTAAAGGAAGTTGTTGGAAATACCTACCAGGAACCATCAGGAGCAAGTGTTGTATTAAAAACTCACCTACATATTAGTGTCACAGAGAGCTATAGACCCATATAATCATCACTCAGAGAGATCAGCTGGAAACTCTGCTGACAGAAAAGGCAAAAGGGACAGAATTATTTCTTAATAAAGACTAATAATAAGGAAAGTATAAGGAAAATGTACATTCATGGCTAGGGGCTATTTAGATGACTTCCAACAAACTTACATACACCTATAGCTATGTCAGAAGAAAAAAGATATCAGGAATTATATTACAGACTTGAAAAAAAAGACATAATTTCCTTTACTCACAAGGATTTTGAGGAATGCTCTATGTCCAGGCTTCCCTCTGTTTTTTGCGAGACTGAACAAGTTTTTCCTAACAGCAGAAGATTCATTTATAAACAAGTAGATGCTGAATTATGGGCAACTTCTTATATCTACCCAGGTTGTTACAGGGCTGGCTGTGTGTTGGGTCAACAAGCAAGGTCATGTTCAGCTCTGTGAGTGGCTAGATGGGAGTGTCATAAATCAGGAGTTCTGGAGCCTTCTGTCAGAGCTAACATGATCTCTTCTAACTAAGGTCTATTCCCATTCATGTATAGATTAATCTTAGACAAGTTGCAGATCCCCCAAATGCCAGGGGACTCTTAGAGTTTTTCATTTCTAAACTCATTTTCCTAGTGACTGGCAGAGTTTTCAATAAAATATTTTCTCATTACTAAAGTAACCCCACTTTAAACTGAGAAATAAAGAATCGATTCTTTGGCTCCTGAGGGGGTACTTCCAATGTGAGAATTTGTGATATGTATTTAAAATTTTTTTCTGAACCACCACTTCCAAAATTCCTTTATTTAAAAGGATATAATCCCTCCAAAATAGACTACCTACTCATAATATCCCTTCAGATTATCCAAATGATGTAATTTTGAAATATTTAACCACAAAGTTCTGGCTACTATTTCTGAACATACTGTCACAAGTATACTACTGACTAGGTCTCTAACATCAACAAATCCTAGTCTCATTTCTTTCCCTGATTTTCCCAATAGCAATCTTTGGAAATTAAAGTCAGAATTAATAGTGAGGTAGAGACAGACATAGTTAACTCAACAAATTTTTAGTCTTTGTAAATTCTAACACTTAAGAAACATTCGGTAAGGTAAAGATGATAGAAATATATTTTATTTCTCATGGCTCTACTTAGTCTCACTATGCCACTGGTGGATATAGTTTTTGTAAATACAAATACAATTTTTTGAAAATACAAAACTTACCCCTCATATGAATTAGCAATTACCATAACTTTGGCTGGGCAGGTTTTGTATTTCAGCAGAAAGATGCCATGACAGGTAAAATTTCATCTCTCCCACAACACTAAAAAATTTTACAAATATGACACACAAATATCATAGAAAATCTTAACACCTTGTGGCTTGAATGTGTGCATTTTCTCTTCTCTATAAAAAAAGTCAACCTTATTTATGTACTGCTCCAAGTGTTTTTATATCTCCCTCATACACATTACAAAACTTCTTGCCAATTGTTGGGCCTAGAGGACACATAAAAAACTGGGAATATATGATGTATTCATAGAATTACATCAAAATATACATGTATAAGGATGTTCACTGCAGCATTGTTCATAATGTTTATACAAATGGAAGTGACCTGAAATTTCAACAGCAGTAGAATCATTAATTATGGTATTATTCAATGATAAAGCACTGTGATATGTGGTTGTTAAATAAAATATATGCATATACTGACATGGAACAATTCCCAAGATATTTCCAGGTTATTTATCTTATTAAATGTGCGAAACAGTCTGTAAAATGATATGTAGGTTTGTAAGAAGTTAAAAAATATTGTATATACACACCTGGTAGAATTTTGGAACAACGTGTTTGTATTGCTTTAAGAAATATTGACATGAGTTACACAGGCAATTTAATTATAAACTTTTCCTTTATAATTTTATTCATTTATGAGAATATTTATAGTTGATATTTTAAAGACATATGGGCCCATTTGGCCAGAAGTCCAGATTATGGTGATTTCCTTTCAGGAAATTGAATGAAGCTGTAGGCCTTAAATAGTTAAATTTCCTTGAATTTCCTGAACAAGTCCCAGAAACACTCCTTCAGCACTATCCAAAGGCTAGCTGCTCTGTGGGTAGATAATATGGAGCAGATTTCATCCTGACTCAGAATATTCTTTTTTTTTAAATTTTATATATTTATTTGATAGAGAGACAGAGAGAGAGGGAGTACAAGCAGGGAGAGTGGGAGAGGGAGAAGCAGGATCCCCACTGAGCAGGGAGTCCAATGCACGGCTGGATCTCAGGACCCTGTGATCATGACCTGAGCCAAAGGCAGATGCTAATGACTCAGCTACCCAGATACCCCCTGACTCAGTATATTTTAAGAGCTAAGTTGTCTATCAAAAGTTGTCCATCAAAAAAATTCTTCAGATAATAAGCTTTCAAATCTGAGACTTAAAGTGTGCACTAATGACCTGATAATTGTATTAATGACTTTTCAATGAAGTTTGAAATTCTCTTAACATGTTAACAAAGTGTAAAATATTTTACAAGCACAATTTTTTTAATGAAATTGTGTGGATGTTATGCATTCTACTAGTAATCCTCATTGCCTGTCTAGAAAATATTTCTGGTTATAATCAGAGCATTTGGTCAATTAACATTTATATTAGCTGACAATATTTTTTAATCATTTATTTGACTGTTTGAACTATTTATTCATTTGTTTGTTAAATATGGAGAACAGAGAAGACTCCCCTACTTTTCTTTGATGACAAGCAACCAACTTGAATGATACCAAGAGGAGCAATTGTTTCTAGGTATAAAAAGATTACAACACATAACTAAGATTATACAGTAACAATGTTGAGATAATAAATTAGCCTTCCTTACCTTCATTCTTACACTCACTTCATAACTCCCTGGCAATCTTAGAAAAAAACAAAATCCATATATGAATAAAGAAAACATTTTTAACTATATAAGGGTTAAATCATACAGAAATGTGCATAAAATAATATAGATACTCACTTCAGGCTTGACCATGTAACTTTCTTTGGTCAATGGGATTTAAGCAGAAGTGACAGTATGTCAGTTACCACCAGATCTTTTAATTGTTATCACATTGTTTATTTTTCACTCTCTCTCCTGCCCTCCACCATGAAACCAGCATGTCCAAGATAAGGTCTATTTTTTAGCTGGTGTTCTAGAATGAGAATACACATGGAAACAACTCATAGACATAAAACATATGAGCTGCAAACAACTCATAGACATAAAAATCATATGCGTACTGTAAGTCACTGAGATTTTGGGGTTGTATTTAATCCCAGAAAATGCTCATGAATACACTCACTTATTATAGTTTTCTATGGTCAAACTGGTTTTTGTTTTATTTCTATGTTTATAATCTTCTACAGCTGTTTCTTGTATCCTTGACCTTTCTTCTGGGATTACTTTCCTTCTTCCTGAAGAGCAACCTTTAGAAATTCTGTTACTCAAAAACTGTTGGCAGTAAACTTCACAGTTTCTGTTTGTCCAAATACATCTTTATTCTACTGTGATTTGTGAAAAACTGGTTTTTGCAGGTACATAAGTTTAAGTTGGCGGTTATAAATTTTCTTGACTCTTTAAATGCTATTTCACTGTTCTCTGGTTTTCACTGCTGCTATTGAGAAGTCAGCTGACAATCTAATTGTCCTTTTGTAGCTAATCTTTCTTTTCTCCTTGGCTGCTTTATCATTTTCTTTGGCGTTCTGTATTTTCAAACCATGGAATCAAGTATTTTTTGCCTTCTGCTTGGACAATTGGGAATAATTTTTGTAGTACTTCTTTCACTGAGAGTGCAACAGTTCTGTGCAGTGGTCTCAGATCCAACTTTTTACCTCAAATAGAGAAAAGGTTTAGTTTTCTGTCTATGCATGATGCAAAACCCAAGACCTTAATGTTAGAGCCTCTGAGTTTACTCAGATCAATAACTATCCCCATTTCACTATAGCAAGTTTATGAGATTACCATTCTTGTTTTAATTTTTCTCTTTGTTTCTAGTACTTGATGATTTTTCTTAAGTTCTTTTGGCTTCAGCAACATATCTCAGTGGATATTTTTAATTGTTTTGTTCTATTGAGACTATCTAGGTATTTGTGCCTGAGAAGGTTTCCCATTAGCTAGGTCTACTATGCTAGAATTATAAGTCAAAAAGTGAGGTTTTAAAAACAAAGGCTTTATGGCCAATAAACATATAAAAAAGTGTTCAACTTTATCAGTAATCAGGAAAATTCATGTCAATACCACAATGAAATACCAGTACATGCCACTTGAATGGCTAAAATGAAAAATATAGAAAATAGTAAATGAATAACTGATACCCTGATAAAATACTGCTGGTAAGAGAATATATTGGTATAGTCAAGAACTTTCAAAAAAGTTTTGACAGTGGTGCCTGGGTGGCGCATTCATTAAGCATCTGCCTTCAGCTCAGGTCATGATCCCAGAGTCCTGGGATGGAGCTCCGCATTCAACTCCCTTCTCAGCATGAAGCCTGCTTCTCCCTCTCCCACTCCCACTGCTTGTGTTCCCTCTTTCACTGTGTCTCTCTCTGTCAAATAAATAAGTAAAATCTTTTTTAAAAAGTTTTGACAATATCTACCAAGATGGGTATAGGCCTACAACATGACTCAGTAATTTCACTCTAAAACATATACCCAACATAAATGATTTTTATTTTCACCAAGGTGTGTATCAATATTTACTTGCCCATTCTATTGATAGTGGACATTTGTGTAAGCTCCAGTTTTCAGGCTCTTATGAGTTATCTGCTATGGATAAATCATGGGAATAGTTTAATCTAAAACCATCATTTTAAATTTGTAGAAATTCAAGCCTGTGGCAGTTAGCTGATTTACCTAAGCCAGTTAGTGACAGATATGGAAATAGAAGTTGAAACTTTTTTGACTTCTAATTCCATACAATTTCAAGTAAGAATTTTAAAATATTGCTTAGGACCTCAAAATATCTAGAGAAATGTTATGAATATAATATAAAGAGGGTATGTGTGTCTTTTCTGCATGAATGAAATAAGAAGGAATGGTTCATGCTCTTTGAATTGTTAACTATTTTATATTTTTACTATCATATGCCAATAAAATTTCCCTATCGTTGTGGTTTGAAAGGGTCCCTATATAGAACAACCATTTCCCTGCCCAAATTTTAAACTCAATTAAGAGATAGGCAAGGAGTAAAGGAGAAGGAAAAAAATGTAGTCCCTATCACTGATTAAGCTGATACTGCAGAATGTGGCTTATATAAATTTTCTTTCCATACAGGAGTAAGCCTCTACATTTAGGGCATGGAGTAGTAGGGAAGAAATCTTGTCCTTTGCAACCAGATTTGCTTCACAATGAAGAAAAACAGAATGGGTTTCTGAAATTCTCTAAATGGAATGGTTGTAGGCCCTTCAAAACCTCAAAATTTGTATTGTCAACTCTATATGCCTTTTATTAAGAATACACATTCACCATAGTTGAGACTTCGTGTTATATGAAGGAAGAATAAAATGACTGAGAAAAATAATTTTGGTTTAAATTTTCCCAGGATGCCAACTAGTCAGAATATTAGGACGCTAGTTTATCAGAGTTTATATCCAGTGAATCTCAAAATAAGGAGGAGAAATTTCCCATAGAGATTAATTTTAGAACCATGCATTGACTTTATCTGGGGAAGAACATCCATCTTGGTGTATTATTTATGCTCTGAATGCCATTCAAGACACTTGTGACCTCTGGCAAAGTTTATTCATTTGAAATGGTGACAGCCTTAGTTACCAAGTCTTATTTTAGATCTCTATTCCCTTTTGTAGATTTGATATTTTCTAATTCCTGTTTTTGCTTTGGTACTACATTTATGGTATCTCAATGCTACACTCAGGGTGGTATCAGCCTAGTGACACAGCTTTCAGTAACTTCTCAGAACCAAAATTATCAGTCCTATGCTGCAGTAACTTTTCTCACTTTCTCCTGCTAAAGAAGTGTCTGGTCTTGTGAAATATTTCTTATAAAGAAGGGTTTGTGCTTATTCCAAAATTTATGTCTGCTGGAGTATCATTCTCTGCAGATTTCTGAAGTTCTGAAGTAGAGTAGATGTTGACACTTCTGAAATTTACCTCCCAGTGACATAGTATTGACTAATAATCCTCTCATGCGCTCCTTAAATCAATGCCTCCCCTCCGGCTTTGAATTTTCCAAGGTACAATTAACATTTATGTCTGCTACTTCCTTTTTTTCCTTTCAAGAGTGGAATATTCCTATAACATTTTATTCTCCTCTGTTGTTTCTCTGTGCCTTTCAGGAAGATTCAGTTTAACCTTCTTAAGAAGTTTAACCTGCTTCTTAAGTTGGTACATTTTCATCTCTGACATATGTAGGGTTAGTATTGTTTACTGGATTTGGATGTTTTCTTTTGTTTCCCATTTGATATATGACTCAGACATTTGTTAACATATTCTTCTATATTTCATTTTTAGGGTCACATATAGTGAGAAATATGAAATCAATAAAAGCTGGGTCTGTCAAAAGTATCTACTCTTCAGATAAATCATGTTCACCTTCACCTTATAGAGTTGAATAATAGTACCCAAGAGACATTCTCCCATTAGAACATTGCCTAACCCAGGACTGAACTTGATCTATCATTGCTCTGTCTTATTCCCCTCTAACATGTCTCATTCTTGATGTACATTTCTTTTGAGCCCTAATTCATTAAATTTCTCAGACTTGTTCCCTTAGGGCACAGGTTATATCTAAATTCTCTGAAATAAATGTGCTGCCTCAAAACTCACTTAATTCTCTTATGCTATTTTATACTCTTCTTTCTACTTCTTTCATATCAAATCTGTCCAGATTTTCTGTAATTATCTAGTACAGCTGTCCTTAATTATAAATTGTGCTCCCTAATTGCTCTTTCTACCCTGGATCTTTTATCTGCAATCTTTCAATAATTTACTGGATGCTGGCCCCTACAGAAGAATCAATGATAACTGGTTGTTGTCTAATAACTTTCATGTCTTTTTCTGTTTGATTTCATTGGGTTCTAGTCACTCTTTCTAAAATCTAGTGAACACCTGGATATTTCTCACTTTAATAATATCATTTTCAGGGAAGTTAGATATGCAGCAATCTTCATTTCCCTTTTATATAATTCTCCTCTGGCCTTTGATATCTCTCTGTTTGATTTCATAAAAATGGGGTGTTCTATGCCTAACAGTTTTACCTCTCTTCTAAGTAAATATCTTGTTTTCTCTCTTCTACTGCTCCTATTCTGATATTAAAATAGAAATATACTGGGCGCCTGGGTGGCTCAGTGGGTTAAAGCCTCTGCTTTCGGCTCAGGTCATGATCTCAGGGTCCTGGGATCGAGGCCCGCATTGGGCTCCCTGCTCAGCGGGGAGCCTGCTTCCCCCCTCTCTCTGCCTGCCTCTCTGCCTCCTTGTGATCTCTCTCCCTCTGTGAAATAAGTAAATAAATAAATAAAAATCTTTAAAAAAATAAAATAGAAATATACTTTTCAAATCATTCTAGATGCTTCTTGATTCCCTAAACATCACTAACTCTTATGGGCAAAATACAGGAGTTCTTTTTAAATTGTTTTCTTACATTTGTGTTTTCAATCATTTCATTAATATATTTTGTTACCTCAACCCAAGATAATATATTATTTTTATAATCAATTCATTAGTTTTCTAATGAAATCTACCACATTTTTATATGTAAAGCCACAATTTGGGTCTCTGTAATTTAAAGTCATCATCAATATTTTAAAAATTAATAATCTGGATTCATCTCAAGACCATTTGATGAGGAAAAAAAAGTCTATGGACCAACCATATCAATTCAGTCTCCCCACCCCAACACTGAAAATAATTTGTAAGAGTGAATGTGGTACTCTAGCCTTCATGAGTTTAGTATTAACATTTTAACGTTAGAATAAAACACGCTAGTGTTCTGAAACATGTATGCATTTAATATACTTTCTTACAGACTTAGATGAAAAACATCAAAACAGAAGCCAGAAATCTTTGTCTTAAATCTGACATCTAGAAAGTCTTTTATTTTTTTAACTTTTAGTTCAATCTTGATGCAGCTTCTTCTGCTTATTAAGGTTGCTGCAACACTCATGCATCTGCTGAGGTCCACATGAGGCCCCAAACATATGCTTCAGCCAATGTTCATATACTTCAAAGTCAAACAGGCATAACCTAATCTCTAAAGTCCCCATCATTTGACTAAGACCATCTAGGGTATATCATATAAGACAAAGGTTCACTTGGTCTGCTTCTTTGTTGAGGCCTGTGGTTGGCCTTATTTTGCTGCCAACCCCACATGTTGCTGAGCTGCTCAGTTTTCCATAAGGTGGAAAGCTTCATTCAATTTTCACTAATGCAGCTCTTTTTATAAAAGTATAACTTATGTCTGGTTAACGCCATCTAAGCCGTTGTGATTCACTGTATTAGCTTTGTATTATTTTATAACAAATTTTCCAAAAAATAGTGACATAAATTAGTCACATCTATTATCTTACAGTTTCTGCTTGCCAGAAATGTGGATATGACTTTACTAGGTCTTCTCGCTCAGTGTCTCCCACAAGGATGAAATCAGGGTGTTAGCTAAAGCTGTGGTTTTATCTGAAGGTTCAACTGGAGAAGGATCCTTTTCCAAACTCACTGACATGGTTGATGACTGCATTCAGTTTTTCATCAGCTGTTGTAATTAGGGCTTCAGTTTTTCACTGCCTGTTAGATGGAAGCTGTCCTAAGTTTTCTTGTCATATGGACCTCCCCAACATGGGCAGTTTTTTTCATCAAGCATGAAAGACAAAAAGCAATATAGAGAATGCTGGCAAGATGAAAGTAATATAGTTTTGTAACTCAATCATGGAAATGTCATCCCACCACTTATTTCATATTATATTTGTTAGAAGCAAGTTGTGAGCTACAGCTCAGACTCAGGATGGAGGAAATACACAAAGATGTGGCTACTAGGAGGAGGGAACCATTGAAGGGCATCTTTGAAACCTTCCTACCACACTTACCATGGGGAAAATTCTACTAGGCTGACATCTGGGTTCTAAAATGGCCTATCCAGGTCACATCATTTTAAAGCCAAGTGAACAATTACAAAAACAAGCCATATGGAGCCATATGGCTCAATAAAAGCCTGCACAAACTGCCAAAATAAAATGTCCAGTACACACACTAACATCCAAAGATGAAGCTATGTACCTTAGTCCCAAATGAGTGTCTAAATATGCTGTTTTGGCCCATAATCCTGTATTTCAAATTTTTCTGAAGGGATTGAGGAATCCCCATCCCCTATTTCTCTGTCCAACTTCTAAATATGTTAGAAAAGAAATAGTTATAAAGCAGATGCCGTTCAAAACCTCACTGTTATTACTGTCATAGGTGATATTAGAAAATGTGGCTTATGTCTGTGGTCAAGTTGACTTTCTATTATTGAATCTCTGAATTAAACAGGTTTATCTACCAACTCTCAGTGCTGTCAGACTACGATATATTTCTTTCACAGAAGGAGTCCTTCTTTACAATTTATAAAGGATCAGATTAGGAAACCTGCTCTCTATAGTGATGCTCACCGCTAAGTAAAAAACAGAACAGATGTTGGGGATATATACTCTCTGTTTTGTTTTTTTTTCCCAAACTCAACAGTAAGATCTAGTTATTCTCCTTTCTTGATAAAGAA
Organism: Ailurus styani; assembly: GCA_002007465.1. Lineage (NCBI taxonomy): Eukaryota > Metazoa > Chordata > Mammalia > Carnivora > Ailuridae > Ailurus > Ailurus styani. Next base: position 269,048 of record LNAC01001233.1, on the reverse strand, counting down.
TAAGTGAGGGCACAGATAAGTGTAGTTTTCTTCACTAAGCAGAAAACACTAAATAGGATAAAGAAAGTTTCCCCACCTAATAACAGTGAATAAAAGGAAAAATTACTTTACAATTTAGCTAAAATTTCCTCCCAATCTGTACCTTTTACCTTCTGTTAAAAGAAAGTTAATAAGAAATGTTCTTCATCTAAGAAACACTACATTAAATAAACACTAGGACATAGAACAATAGATTTAAAGAAACACGTGCTCTATTATTGCACCTTTTACTTGACAATTCAAAAGTTAACGTAGACTTTTTTAAGTTTCAATTTCCTCAATAAAAGGTAAGGATGGACTCATAAGGATATGAATGACATGTACTAGATGAATGATACTCCATGGGAAAGAGGAAGCACAACTTCCTAAGTAGGGCAGTGACTTGTTTATCCCATAATATAATAGATTGAATAGCCTAAAAATCCCTCCCTGTGGAAATAAATAGAATATTAAATAGAATATTAAATAACCTTGCAATCAGTTACAAAAAAATAGAAAGTAAAGATCTTCCCACAATAAAAACTCCGGGGGCCAGATGTTTTCATGGGCAAGTTCTATCAAACATTAAAGCCAGGCATAATTATAATATTAGATAAGATCTTCTAAAATGAAATAACAGGGACTATTACACAACAAATTTTCTAATGTAGAAGAATCTTCATATCAAAGAAATGACAGTATGAAAAACCCATTTCTTTCATTAATGTAGATGGGAAATTTTTATTTATTTATTTATTTATTTATTTATTTATTTATTTATTTATTTATTTATTTATTTATTATTTTTTAGTATAGATCTCTCTTTTTTTTATTGTTTTATGTTAGTCACCATACAGGACATCATTAGTTTTTGATGTAGTGTTCCATGATTCATTGTTTGCATATAACACCCAGTGCTCCATGCAATCCATGCCCTCCTTAATTCCCACCACCAGGCTCACCCATCCTCCTACCCCCTTCCTTCTAAGAAAATTTTTAAATATTGACCAAAAAAAACAACAATTAATCAATGATGATATAGTATGACCATGTTAGATTTATTCACAGACTGCCAAGTTGGTTTAATATAAAATCTATTAATCAAGATATTCAGTCTTATTCTATTCACTATAAGATTAAAGATGAAAATAGCATAAATATCCCAATACATGAAGGAAATATTGATAAAATTCAACAATTGCTCATAATTGCAGGATAGGAATGAAGGGGACACTTTTAACTGAAAAAAACATCTATAACAAGCAAATCTAAAATAAACTTAATTGTGAAGCATTATTCTCTTTACAATGAGGATGAAAGCAAGAAACCCTAATATTAACACTATTATGCAACATTTTACTGTAAGTTCTAGCCAGTGTACTAAGTATAAAAAAGAAAACATACAAATAACAAAGAAAAACCCCAAAGTGTACAAATTAGAAAGGAAGAAACCAAATTTTCATTACTTGGATAATGGATTGCATATATAAAAAATAGTAAAACTACAAATTATCAAAAATAATAAAATAATTATTAATTATGATATACAAATAAGAATAATTATTTATACAAACTATTATTGTTAGAAATGTTAACTTTAAAGCTATAAATGCAATAACAAAATTAATAAAGTAGTAACAATAGTAAGGTACTTCAAAATAAATGTAATAAAATTATATAAAAATTATGCATAAATTAATATTTATTGAGTTATTTAAAATATTAATAAATATATATACCATGTTTATACATACAAAAACTAGATGTAATATATATTCTACTAAAGTTGATCCATGAATTCAATGTGGTTTATTCATGAAACTTCACATTGATTCTAAAATTTATGTGAAAGAACCTAGGACTCAGGATATCTAAGTCAATTTTAATGAGGAAATAAGTTGGGTGACAAATTTTTATATATCCTTATAAATCTACAATAATTTAAAGGATGAAGTGATAGTCCAATACATAATTGGAAAAAGTACACTGTTCAAAAACCTATGGATACATGCATGTATGGAAGCTTTATCTGAGAAATCTGGCATTACATATTAGTGGAAGGAGTGTTTTTGTTTTTTGTTTTGTTTTGTTTTTAAGATGGAGTCATCATTTATGCTGGTTGATCACTTTGTTTTAGAACCTGAACACCTGGTGTGTGCAAGTGTGTGTGTGTCTGTGTGTGTGTGTACTGTTTGTACCATCTGTGTACTCCTCTCACTCCCTGAGGTACACTCATGGGCACACTACAGTGGGGACATCAAGGATGCAATAATTTATGGATTGCTGCATGATTCTTAATAATGAATAAAACTGTTTACAAGGGAATAAAAAAGATTGAGTCCACTCAATTACATGAAATGAATTTTTTGGGGGGGTCACAAATAGAAAATATGTAAAAGATTACCATTGGAGGAATTGAAGTAAGTGTACATGAAATCTCTGTATTGCTTCATATGAATGTGCCATTATCTCAAGAAAATTTTCAATTAAAAATAGAAGAAAAAATACTAAAAATATTAAAAAATATGAGTAAGTGATATTTAATGAAAATATAAATTTGTGCCTCTGTAAAAATGTGGCTCAATGCTGAATTGCAATACAGGATGCACTAGTCACTATAAGCCTTGTTTAAAAAACTTGAAAACCACTGAATTTTAAATACGTTATCTAGGAAAAGTGATCATTTAGATCAGAAATATGAGTAAAAATAAATACGTATTTCACATCATGTATGAAATTAATTCCTGATACATTAAGAACTTAAATATAAAGGCAAAACTACTGAACCATGAAAATAATATATAGAAGAATTTTAAAACAAGAACCAAAAAACCCCACAAAAGCTGTAAAGAAAACAATTGATAATTTCAATTGAAATTAAGACTTTCCTTCATCAAAAGGTAACAAAAAGGAAGGGATAAGTTAGCCACATAACAGAATAATTTATTTATAAATCATATGATTAAAGTTATTAGAATTATATATGTCACAAATTAGAATCACATATATATAATTTATCTAATAAACATATATGATTTATACATAATCATGATTTATGTGTATTTTATATATTTTATTATATGTTTTCTATGTATCACTATATTAATCCTGCAAATCAATAAAATGGACAAAAAAACAAAATAGTAAATTGGAAAGAGATATGAACAGATTTATCAAAGAAAAAGAAACACTAAGAGCATGATAAATCTTACAAGATAGAGTTTAGCAAAAGACCCTAGACATAAAATAATATAAACTGCACATTTGCATTTATATAAAGTTCAAAAGCAGGCAAACTACATAATATATTGTTTAGGGACACATGCAAATGTGACAAAACTACATAGAAAAGGAAACTATAAACATAAAATTCATGAGAGTGATTTCCTTGGATTTGAAAGAGAGATGTGATTAACCATGAATACATAGAAGGCTTTAATAGTTTTGTTTATTTCAAATTTTTATTTAAATTCTAGTTGGTTAACATATAGTAAATATTGGTTTCAGGAGTAGAATTTAGTGATTCATCAGTTACACCCAGTATAACAACTATAACACCCAGTGCTCAGGCTTTAATAGTTTTTAATTTTCTTTGAGTGAATGGTTTTTACTTTACCAAATTTTAAAAACTGTACATATATGAGTAATGTAGTATGTACATATGTTTTAATATGATATATTTTATTAAATATTTAAATGTAGAAATAAAATAATACATGGGAGAATTGTATAGATTAGAAAGCACTTGCCCAACAGCCATCAATTAAATAATCATTAAACTAGATAAAAATTCCACTTGTGATGCATGGCGGATGTACCCTCACATAATATGTGTGAAAAGACTAAAAGTAAAGCTCTGCAAATATCATCTCCCATTCCGTGGGTTGCCTCTTTGTTTTATTGATGGTTTTCTTTGCTGCACAGAAGCTTTTTATCTTGATGAAGTCCCAAAAGTTCATTTTCACTTTTGTTTCTTTTGCCTTTGGAGACATGTCTTGAAAGAAGTTGCTGTGGCTGATGTTGAAGAGGTTACTGCCTCTGTTATCCTCTAGGATTTTGATGGACTCCTGCCTCACATTGAGGACTTTTATCCATTTTGAGTTTATCTTTGTGTATGGTGTGAGAAAACGGTCAAGTTTCATTCTTCTATACATAGCTGTCCAATTTTCCCAACACCATTTATTGAAGAGACTGCCTTTTTTTCCACTGGATATTTTTTCCTGCTATGTTGAAGATTATTTGACCATAGAGTTGTGGTCCAGATCTGGACTCTCTACTCTGTTCCATAGGTCTGTGTCTGTTTTTGTTCCAGTACCATGCTGTCTTGGTGATAACAGCTTTGTAGTAAAGCTTGAAATCAGGCAATGTGATCCCCCAGCTTTGTTTTTTCTTATTCAACAATTCCTTAGCAATTCACAAATGACACTACAGATGAAGTGCTGATATCCAAGATCTATAAAGAACTCCTCAAACTCAAAAGCCAAAAAACAGATAATCACGTCAAAAAATGGGCAGAAGACATGAACAGACAGTTCCCCAAAGAAGATGTACAAATGGCAAACAGACACATGAAAAAAATATTCATCATCATTACCCATCAGGGAAATTCAAATCAAAACCACACTGAGAGACCACCTTACACCAGTTAGAATGGCCAAAATTAACAAGACAGGAAACAAGTGTTGGAGAGGCTGTGGAGAAAATTAACAAGACAGGAAACAACAAGTGTTGGAGAGGCTTTCACTGTTGGTGGGAATGCAAGTTGGTGCAAACACTCTGGAAAACAGTATGGAGATTCCTCCAAAAATTAAAAATAGAGCTACCCTATGACCCTGCAATTGAACTACTGGGTATTTACCCCAAAGATACAAATGTATTGAAAAGAATGGTCATATGTACCCCAATGTTCATAGCAGCAATGACCACAATAACCAAACTGTGGAAAGCACCAAGATGCCCTTCAACAGACGAATGGATAAAGAAGATGTGGTCCATATATACAATGGAATATTATGCCTCCATCAGAAAGGATGAATATCCAACTTTTGTATCAACATGGACAGGATTGGAGGAGATTATGCTGAGTGAAATAAGCCAAGCAGAGAAAGTCAATTATCATATGGTTTCACTTACATGTGGAACATAAGGAATAACATGGAGGACATTAGAAGGAAAGGAAAAGTGAATTGGGGGAAATCGGAAGGGGAGATGAAACATGAGAGACTATGGACCCTGAGACACAAACTGAGGGTGGGAGGAGGGGGGTGCCAGGTGGTGGGTATTAAGGAGGGCATGTATTGCATGGAGCACTGGGTGTGGTGCATAAAACAATGAACCTTGGAACACTGAAAAATAAAATAAAATAAAAATAAAAGTAAAGCTCTGCACTACGATCTCCAGGGAGCTGTTAAATAGTCTTACAGCATAAGTAAGAATGTGTCCATAACTTCTACGAATTGTGGAGATGTTTTAGGTCAGGACAGAAGAAAATATATGCAGCATTAAAAACAGTNTAAAAATAGAGCTACCCTATGACCCTGCAATTGAACTACTGGGTATTTACCCCAAAGATACAAATGTATTGAAAAGAATGGTCATATGTACCCCAATGTTCATAGCAGCAATGACCACAATAACCAAACTGTGGAAAGCACCAAGATGCCCTTCAACAGACGAATGGATAAAGAAGATGTGGTCCATATATACAATGGAATATTATGCCTCCATCAGAAAGGATGAATATCCAACTTTTGTATCAACATGGACANCTGTGTCAAATAAATAAATAAAATCTTTAAAAAAAAAAAAAAACAACAGTAACTGTATTGGATAGCCATAAAATCACAGCAAAGAAGCAGAAAAACTCTTGTTCTGGTATAAGCAGAAACATCTATAAGTTTATTGTGCCTTGAAGTAAAATAATCTCCTTAGAAACAGAACTAATAACACACAACATGTAAGAAGAGCACTTATGCAATTAAAGACAGAAAGACAAAATTCTCTGTGATTCATATCAAATACCTAGTTATAAGAGGCCACTCCAAGAACCCTAGAAAGGAACACAAATTGAGAAAGACTGATGTAAAATACTTAAGGATTATGAAATAAAATGTCTAAAATTGGTTCAGGACATAAACATTTATTTTGGTCTCACATGGGTAAGAATTGCTCCAAAGCCTAATGAGGGGGAATTATTTTATACCAAAATAGCATTCTGTAATATTTGTAGATTTTTACATATATATGATGGTGCATATATGTAAAAATTAATGTTTAAATTTAATTCAGTAAATTACATAATGTTCTAATGCTATATTGTGGATTTTGTCTTATTCAAATTTCACTTTCTTTTTTTTTAAGATTCTATTTATTTTATTTGACAGAGAGAGAGAGACAGTGAGAGAGGTAATACAAGCAGGAGGAATGGGAGAGAGAGAAGCAGGCTCCCGCTGAGCAGGGAGCCCAACACGGGGCTCGATCCCAGGACCCTAGGATTATGACCTGAGCCTGAAAGTAGATGCTTAACCGACTGAGCCACCCAGGCGCCCCTCAAATTTCACTTTCTTTATGGAGTATTGAGTTAAAAGGCATTCTAGATAGATCGTCAGATGGACTAGACAGACATGCCAGTTATCCTCTTACCATCTTCTTAGAAAATCTGTATTCCTTCAAGTGACAGTCTTTTACCATATGACACCAAAAAATCCCCAAGAAATTTCTCAAATCCACCCTAAGAACCTAAAAAAGTAGAGCAAACTACACCCCCCACACACACACACACAAAAAGCGCAAGGAAGGAAATAATAAAGATTAGAATGGAAATGGATTAAGGAAATAATAGAGAAGCAATAGATAAAATCAATGAAAATAAAAGTTGTATTTTGGGAAATCAATCAAACTGACACATTTTTAGCTATACTGACCAATCAAATTGACATATTTTTAGCTATACTGACCGAGAAAACAAGAGAGAGAGAGAACTTAAATTACTAGAATCGGAAATGAAAGTAAGGACATTGCTGCCAACCTTATAAAATGAAAAGCATTATAAAGGAATACAATGACCAACTCTATGCCAATAAATTATTTAACTTTGATGAATAATTTCTTAGAAATATGCAAATTATTTTATTTTATTTTATTGAAGATTTTATTCATTCATTTACCAGAGAGAGACACAACGAGAGAGGGAACACAAGCAGGAGGACAGGGGGAGGGAGAAGCAGGCTTCCAGCCGAGCAGGGAGCCTGATGCGGGGCTCAATCCCAGGACCCTGGGATCATGACCTGAGCCGAAGGCAGACGTTTAATGACTGAGCCACCCAGGTGCCCCAAAATATGCAAACTATTTAAACTGACTCCAGAAGAAATAGAACATCTGTATGACCTATAATAAGAGATTGAATCAGTAATCAAAAAAAAACTACCAACAAAGAAAGCCTAGGCCTGAATGAGTTCCCTGGTAACTCTTCCAAACATTTACAGAATTAGCACCAAATTTAGAAGAGGAAACATTTAAAAACAATTCTATGAGCTCAATACCAAAACCACAGGAAGACATGACAAGAAAAGAAAACTAGAGACCAATACCTCTTATTAATACAGACATAAAAATAACAGCAAACCAAACCCAGAAACATATAAAAAAGCTATATAACATGATGAAGTGGGACTTATCCCAGGAAAGCAAGGTTGAAAGAACTATTAAAATCAATGTGATACACCATATTAGTAGAATAAAAAGCAAAAACTGCATGCTTATCTACTAGATACAGAAAAGTATTTGACATAATTCAACACCCTTTCATGATTAAAAAAAATCAACAAACTAGGAATAGAGGGCAACTTCTTCAATTTGATATAGATACCTATGAAAAGCCCACATCTAACATTACAGTTAATAATGAAAGACTGAAAGCTTTCCCCCTAAGATCAAGAACAAGATAAAAATATCTACGTCTACTGCTGCTACTCAACATTGTAATATAAGTTCTATCCAAGGCAATTAAGCAATAAAACAAAATAAAATGCATTAGAATTAAAAAAGAAGTAAACCTTTCTCTATTTATGGATGACATGATTTTATATATAGAAAATCCTAGGGAATCCATGAAAAAATATTTTGAGCTAGTAAACAAGTTCACCAATGTTGCAGGATACAAGATGAATATAAAAAAATTATATTTCTATATAATAACAATAAATTGTATGAAATAAAATTAAACAAATAATTACATATACAATAAGATCTAAATAATAAAAATATTTAGGAATAAGCTTTAGCAAAAGCAGTGCAAGATCTGTATACTGAAATCTACAAAATTATCATCAAATGAATTATAGAGAGAATCAGAGAAAAGATGGTAATATCCAGTGAAAGATAAGAACGTTCCTTTAGTTCCCCACATTACAGAGTCAGTTCCCACTTAGTCCTGCTCTCTTCTATTTTCTATTCTTTCAATCATTCATTTTTCTATCCATTAATTTTCCCTTTGCTTAGCAAATATTGCTTGAGTAATTAATATATACCAAACATTATTCTAAGCATCAGTAATGTATTGGTGAATAAAACAAATGTCTTTGTGGTCATGGATATTATATTCTAGTGGTAGGTGATAGACAAGAAACAATATGAGGAACTTGAGGGGCAGGGTGGGGGGTTGTGGGGGGTGGGGAGGGAAAAATAATGAAACAAGATGGGATGGGGAAGGAG
>LNAC01001233.1:222960-260189 GCA_002007465.1 Ailurus styani | reverse complement strand
AAAACAAACTGAGGGTTACTGGGGGGTGGGAGGGTAGGGATAGGGTGGATGGGTTATGGACATTGGGGAGGGTTTGTGCTTTGGTGAATGCTGTGAAAGATGTAAGCCTGATGATTCACAGACCTGTACCCCTTGGGCAAAGAATAAAAATAAAATTAAAAAAAAACAATAAACATTAAAAGTAAATTACACAAGTGGAAAAAAGGTAATAAGTACTATCAAAAAATAAGAAAAATTAACTACAAAGAATATTAACAATGTGGTGTTTAGGTGGAGTAGATGGGTTGGTGAGTATGGTAACATTTAAATAAAGATGTGAAAGAAGTAAAGAATTTGGTCCTATAGATATGTGGAGGGTGGGAGGGGAGGAAAATGCTTTCATACATATACAAGAGCCAAGACAAAGACCTTAATGCAGGAGTGTGCCTGGAATATTCAAGTAATAATAGCAAGGATGCAAATGTGTGTAGTTAAATGAGCTAAAGTAAAACAAAGAGAATATTAGGAGATGAAGTTAAGGACATGACAAAAAGGTGGTAGATTATGTAGGGTATTGTAGATCATTGATAGGATTTTGGCTTAAACCTTAAGTAAGATGCAGAACTATTGGAGAGTATTAATCACAACATAGATAGTAGCTACACTTGTTGTGAGTGTGGCATAATGTATAGTTGTTGCACTATGTTGTATACATGAAACAAATGTAACATTGAGTGTCAACTGTATTCAAATTTAAAAAAAAATAAATTTGTAAAATGTAGTATCCACAAACTGCAATAAAATGAAACACAATTTTAAAAATTAAAAGAGTGGAATGCCTGGGTAGCTCAGTTGGTTAAGCATCTGGCTTCAGCTCAGGTCATGATCCCAGAGTCCTGGAATGGAGTCCCAAATCTGGATCCTCGCTCATCAGGGAGCCTGCTTCTCCCTCTGCCTGCTGCTGCCCTTGCTTGTGCGCTCTCTCTCTCTCTCTCTCTCTCTCTCTCTCTCTCTCTCTCTCTCTCTCACAAATAAATAAAATCTTTTAAAAAATTAAAAAAGAGTAATTTGGTCCCATTTAAATTTAAAGATTTATAATAACTGTTGGCCAAGGGTGAATCACAGAGGCAATTTAGAAGATGGCAAAAATACAAATGAAAAATGATCATGGCTTGGATTAGAGTTACAGCACTGGACATGGTGAGAAGTGGCTAGATGTAAATCAATGTTATTTACTCACAAATCAGATATAGGTCATGAGAAAGAGGGAGAAATCAAAGATCATCCCACTATTACTGGCTGATAAACTGGAAGGATGGATGCTCATCAAACTAATTCTTTCAACAAATGAAGTGATATAAGTAGCTGTTTGTTACTTACCACCAAATTATTCCTTAAAAATGATATCTAGACTACTAAAATTAAATTAATTTAATTAATTTAATTTTGTGAGCAAAATCATACATGCTACAAGGTACATTATTTTAAATCAATTCATTCTGGAAAACGAATGAGAAAGTGAAAAATCTTCAGTCTAAGAATTCCTTTACCAAAAGATCTCACAGTTTGCTCACCTCCTGAATGGAATTTGGTTGACATCATCAATTAGAACAATCTGAGATATTTCGTATAACAATTAAGCAAAGGATTTGAACAAGGTGAATCCCCAGTTCCACTGAACTAAAAAGTGACATAATTATTACATTGCCGAAGTTTCCTGCTGATAAGGCTTCCTGAGACTTTTCCTTCAGAGACCATGCGGCAATACAAACAATGCAGCACAAGTAGAGTTTGAAATGCCATGTCCTGGGGTGCCTGGATGGCTCAGTTGCTTAAGTGTCTGCCTTCAGCTCAGGTCATCATTTCAGGATCCTGAGATTGAGCCCCACTTTGGGCTCTCTGCTCAGCGGGGAGTCTGCTTCCCTCCTCCCCCTGCTCATGCTCCCTCTTGCTAACTCCCTCTCTCTCAAATAAATAAAATATTTTTTAAAAATAAATAAAAATAAAATGCCATGTCCCATAAGCACTTGCCAGTCTGAGTGGAAGAGAAGTATCAGAAGAAAAAAGTCTCTATTTTTCAGAAAATTTTATATCACTCTAGAGAACGAACATAGTCCCTATGTTCTATTTTATAAGATCTGTTTGTTAGTACAGAAGTAGCTTTGCAATGCTTAGAGAATATCTGTGTTTCAAATCTAAGCATAATAATGAACTCTCTTCAAATTGCAAAGTTTATGGAATAATATTTTTGGAAGAAGGATTAAGATAATTCAAGACATTACATTATCAGTTCCTTCATATAGGGAAAAAGAAGTAGAAGAGAAAATGAAGGCAGAATTTACTAAACTTTTAGGGAAAAAAACACAAATCATGAAAGTTTTCAAAGTAATGTTAAAAATCTTGCCCTTTATGTATTATAATGTATTGCTGTTTCAAAGAACTTTAATGGCTGTGGTATTATTTGAAAAGGAGGAAACTAAGGTTCTGAAAAATTATGTGAATCTCCTGCTTAAGGCCATTCTTCTACTTAGCAACAATGGCAAGACAAATATCTAAGACTTAAAATTTATAATAAGGTGTTTTTTCTACTATATGAATGCTGCCTTTCAATTTTAAACTAAAAAAATGAAGAAATCAGGCAAAATAATAGAGCTTTTTTTCTTTAATAGTACCAGAGTGAAATTATGTAAGCTTCAAGTTCTTATATGAATAGATAAAGCACTACTCCTTTACTTGTGGAATGGTTTATGATTGACAACTAATGCACCAATTAATAAAAGCACAAGAAAGAGCCTGGCAGAAAAACATGACTTCTAGAAAATCAATAGTTTAGTGTAGCATCTTAGACTGGGAATAAAAGTGAAGAAATATTTAAACTGCAAACACTTCGGAAAACAGCAGTGTTCACAGGCCTATGATTGGTAAGGCAATTTTAAATATCAGGATGATCTGGTGGCTGCTGTGAGATAGCCACTATAACTCTTCTTCCAAAGTATCAGTTTTGGGAAGATGAAAAACATAATTCTTGTCATTGATTTTGTGGGAAAATATGCCTTTCTTTTGCTGCATATGGCTAGCTTAGGTAAATGGCTGACACAAATAGTAATTACAAAGCCAACATTGGAATTAGCATAACTGCCTATCTTTGGAGTTGTTTTGAGAAAATCAGTGGATGAAAAGTGACTTTATTGAACCTATATGATAACTAAAGGAATGACTTTTCGGTATTTATGAATTTATTATCAAATATTATGTAGTTATAATAGATATAAACCAAATAAATATATGTGTTACAGTAGACATCTTCCGCTGCTGCAATTGCATGGGCTGTTTTTTTTTTGGGGGGGGGTTGTTGTTTGTTTGTTTGTTTTACCTTAAATCATTACGTGTTGTCTAATCCTTTTTTTTCTTTCTTTCTTTTTGTTATTATTTATCCCAGGGTACAGGTCTGTGAATCATCAGGCTTACACCTTTCACAGCATTCACCATAGCACAAACCCTCCCCAATGTCCATAACCCATCCACCCTATCCCTACCCTCCCACCCCCCAGTAACCCTCAGTTTGTTTTGTGAGATTAGGAGTCCCTAATGGTTTGTCTCCTTCCCTATCCCACCTTGTTTCATTTTTTTCCTCCCTACCCCCCACGACCCCTTGTCCTGCCCCTCAAATTCCTCCNTTTGCCCAAGGGGTACAGGTCTGTGAATCATCAGGCTTACATCTTTCACAGCATTCACCAAAGCACAAACCCTCCCCAATGTCCATAACCCATCCACCCTATCCCTACCCTCCCACCCCCCAGTAACCCTCAGTTTGTTTTGTGAGATTAGGAGTCCCTAATGGTTTGTCTCCTTCCCTATCCCACCTTGTTTCATTTTTTTCCTCCCTACCCCCCACGACCCCTTGTCCTGCCCCTCAAATTCCTCCTATCAGAGAAATCATATATGATAATTGTCTTTCTTTGATTGACTTATTTCACTTAGCATAATACCCTCTAGTTCCATCCACGTCTTCGCAAATGGCATAATTTTGTTTTCCATTGTATATATATACCACATCTTCTTTACCTATTCATCTGTTGATGGGTATCTAGGTTCTTTCCATAGTTTGACTATTGTGGACATTGCTGCTATAAACATTTGGGTGCACGTGACCCTGAGGATCACTACCTTTGTATCTTTAGGGTAAATACCCAGTAGTGCGATTGCTGGGTCATACGGTAGCTCCATTTTCAACTTTTTGAGGAATCTCCATGCTGTTTTCCAGAGTGGCTGCACCAGCTTGCATTCCCACCAACAGTGTAGGAGGGTTCCCCTTTCTCCGCATCCTCGCCAACATCTGTCGTTTCCTGACTTGTTAATTTTAGCCATTCTGACTGGTGTGAGGTGGTATCTTACTATGGTTTTGATTTATATTTCACATGGGCTGTTTTTTATAAGGAAGCCATACAACTGAAACTATTAATACTACAGATGTTTCTTCAAGTAAGAGAGATGCAGTGTGCTGACCCATCCATGTTGCCCCTTGGATCCCCTTAAATGTTATAATACATATTTTAATAGAATTAATTGGAATTACAGGTAAAGTCTATAGCCAGGAAACAAAATAAAGCTAATTATACTGTGAAGGGAACAAACCCTTGACGTCAGCTGAATTAATGATGTTTCAATGGAAGTAATTCTCCACACTTAAGGTAAAGCATGCACTTAGATACAAAGAGGGCATCATCTGGCTACAAAGATAATAGATTCCTACCAGGTGTCTATATTTTCTCCTTCAAATATCTGAAAATAGATTTCTTCCTGATTTATTACTAAGCTCTTTTGGATAACTCCTTTAAAGACAAAATGAGGGCGCCTGGGTGCCTCAGTGGGTTAAAGCCGCTGCCTTCGGCTCAGGTCATGATCCCAGGGTCCTGGGATAGAGGCCCACATCGGGCTCCCTGCTCAGCAGGGAGCCTGCTTCCTCCTCTCTCCTCTCTCTCTGCCTGCCTCTCTGCCTACTTGTAATCTCTCTGTGTCAAATGAATAAATAAAATCTTTAAAAAAAATAAAAAATAAAGACAAAATGATATTAGATGGAATCTGTCCAAGTTGACAAGTGCTATGGCTTTCTGGTCTTCTAAAACAATAAAAAGAAAAAAAGAAAAAAAAACAATAAAAAGAAACTTCAAGGGTTTAGAAACTTAGAATACTTTGCTGAAAAATATTCTGGGTTCCATTTCTATATTTGAGATAATGCAAACATGATCTTGGTTGAAGGCAATGCTTTAGACAAAATTTCCTTTCCGGATACTCCAGCCCCACGAATCTGTCTTTCATTCTACTTGATATAATATAAATATACTATCACTGAGTTTATGATTGAATCTACCTACTGAAAGTCTACCTACATCAAAGCAATAAGAACCATGGCTTTAGAAAAATTCAAATCTGAAAAGACAGAATATTTTATTTGGATAGAGTAATTGTAATTGGATATTTTCCAATATTGGTTAGTGTGTTTCACATACAGGAAAATTCTATTCCTTGCTCATTGACAATTCCTTCCAAAACAAGAACCACTTAAAGAAAAAGTTACAAAACTATAAGAAATCAAAGGAAATCTACTTCTAGGGCACCTGGGTGGCTCAGTGCGTTAAAGCCTCTGCCTTCAGCTCAGGTCATGATCTCAGGGTCCTGGGATCGAGGCCCACATCGGGCTCCCTGCTCAGCAGGGAGCCTGCTTCCTCCTCTCTCCTCTCTCTCTGCCTGCCTCTCTGCCTACTTGTGATCTCTCTCTCTGTGTCAAATAAATAAATAAAATCTTTAAAAAAAAAAGGAAATCTACTTCTAGGCCACAAATAGCCTTGAGACACTTTTCAAAACAGGTAACTTCAAATTAGAAACATGTAAGGTTATACTAACATGAGGAAAAGCAAGACCATCAAATGATATTAGGATTAAAAAGTGAAAATAAAAGAAGCAGAATTTTTTCCCCTTTAGTCCAAAACAAGGAACATTTTTTTAAAATGGTATAACAACGTCAAAGCTTTGAAATCCCATCCACTTTAAGTCTCTAATAAACAGGTCTCTTTTGTCACTGGCCAGTTGGAAAAACTGATTATTGCCTCCCCTTTCCTTCACAGTTTAGAGATAAATATAATGGGCAACAGAACTCAGGAATAGAATAGCTATTTTCCCAAACTAATTTCCGTCTTCATGTTTGGTGTTTTAATACCAAAAGGTAAAGTTCAGCACTGTTCCGGAAGCCACTATTTTTAGTGACAGGTTCTTAATTGATACAAAGTTAATAAGAGTGGCATCGATCCAGTGTCCATCAAGAGGCAGACTTATTTGTTGTCAATTTCAGAAATTCCTCATCCTTTCAAAGGCACAGTAAGAAAGGAGACAGCACAAAATCATTTTTTCTTTTCAAAATACATAAGTTGAGAACAATGTTTTAAAGTCATCATTTGTGCTGCTTTTGGGGTGTGAATAATTTTCTTACAACTGCTGAGCCATCTGTTAAACAGAGAAGTCTTGCCTATTAAAAAAGCTGAAGCTAATTTTTTTTTTCAAATTTCAATAAACAGCTTTTGTTTGATTCCCCTGAACAACAAATACTCTAATAAAGAACAGTTAATGGTATTCACAGGTCAATTTAAGTAGGAGGGAAATAAGCTATCCTTTGAAAAATTTTTTAAACCAAAGAAATAAAACTGTTTTCCATGGAGAAAGAACAACATGCTCATACCTCTGAGTTCTTGCAGCTGTATTATCTGTGGTCAAGTAAGAAACTATCGTGTTTGGCATTTCTCTTGACCTTGAAAGACTAGCCATTAAATGAAAGAATCTGGAGAACTGTGCAACCAATGGCATAATTTCTAGATATGCAGCTTTCTGACCACAGATTTTTTCATAAGATCTCAAACCTGAGTAATGTTTCTAAGATCTTAAATATAGTTCCCATATTTGCATTAAATGAATTCTGATTAGTATAGTGATCCCAATTTTTTTTCAACACAGCATATTACCTTCTTATTACTACCTCAATGTATTTTGGGATAAAATATTTTCATGAATTTTATAGTGAATTTCTTTTAACTTTCCCTCAACTTTCTTCATTTTCTTTTTTTTAATTTTATTTTTATTCTTTGCCCAAGGGGTACAGGTCTGTGAATCATCAGGCTTACATCTTTCACAGCATTTACCAAAGCACAAACCCTCCCCAATGTCCATAACCCATCCACCCTATCCTTACCCTCTCACCCCCCAGTAACCCTCAGTTTGTTTTGTGAGATTAGGAGTCTCTTATGGTTTGTGTCCTTCCCCATCCCATCTTGTTTCATTATTTTTCCCTCCCTACCCCCCACGACCCCCCACCCTGCCCCTCAAGTTCCAGCGAAATAAGTCAATCAGAGAACTTTCTTCATTTTCAAGGCTATTTGTTTCTGTAGAAATAATGCATGACTATGGTACAGTCACATTAAAAACTGTAAGGTGTTTAGCACAGTTTATTACAACATAAATATTACTCAAATTTAGTCAATTTTGTCTGTTGAGTAACTGTAATTTCCTGGCTAACCACATGCCCTATTCTTAAATAAAATAATGGATACTCTACTTAATTCAGAGTCTATCTTTTATAGTCCCCTGTGTTTCCCCACTGAGCAGAGAGCCTGATGCTGGGTTCGATCCCAGGACCCAAGGATCATGACCCGAGCTGAAGACAGAGGCCCAACCCACTGAGCCACCCAGGCACCCCAAATATATACTTTTTCAGCAACAATTATATTCTCTACCATGATCGCAGTGACCTCCTATGCTACTCAGGCTTTTAGTGAATTAAGGTAAGGTAAGGGAGGGTAAGAGTATCAGAGATCCAGGGACTGGAGAAGGGAAGAGAGAGATGGACATAGAAGGCAACTTGTACAATTTCCAGCAAGACATTGTTTTAATATAATAAAACAGGGTTTTTTTTACTCAGTGTAATATGACATTTCTTAAAAGTTCTTAGGTTAGCAAATGTTGGAGACTAAAACTTAGAATTATTTAGGAAAGTGGAGACATTTATAATTAATATATTTGTAATCAAATGAATCAGATAGTTGCATGATGCAGAGAAATACTTAAGGGTAGACTTTCTGTTTTGCTTTCTCTTGTTTTCATTTCAGAATCCCTAATATTAAGTTGGTGGCTGAGTCACAGTTTGTGCTAAGACCAAGATTGTAAAGTGAATGGATGAGAAGAATGGAAAAGGAAGACATCAGTAATGGAAAAAGATGAGAAATTGGGAAAAAGAAACAAATATAAAAGCCAAGCTTAGTTTGACCCATATAGAGCCATTAAAGAATGAAAGCCACTTGGACTTCCACGCTTCCAGGACAGTGTCACAGTATTTTCACTATCCATAATCCCAAGTAATACTCTTTTTTTACCAAAAATGTTTATATTTCCCCCTCTTCTTAATAAGTATAAATAGCTCCATATATTCTAATATCTCTATAAAATATTAGTTTATATACAATTGTAATAAATGCTTATTGTTTGCATTTACTCAGAGTAACCCATTAATATCCTTAATATTCCCTCATGCATTGGTCTCAAAAATCAACTTTGATGTCAAGATGATTGAAAAAAATTCATTTCTAATTTAACTTTTTCAATTGAAATTTGAAGTCAGACTTTAGGGAGAAAAAAAAAGCTCATTGACCACGATAACATTCAGAGAGACAGTAGCTATCTGCCATGAACCAATGTTTCAAGCAGCCTGACATAGGCTCTGTAAAAAGCCCATTATGCATTTGGTAAATATTTTATACACTGGGAAACATAAAATTTCAACCAGGAAATCTGGCCCAGGCCTTCCCAGAAGCAAAAGAAAAATAAAATGTGAATGTGCCTATGTGCTCACATTTGAAATTAAATAGACCTGTTAAATTATGCCTACTAAAATAATATCTTGCCATTTTTTTCTAGGTATATTAAGCATATTTAACACTGTTATATTAAAATATACATATAGAGAGAGGATACCAGAGTAAGAGAAACACACAAATATTACAAATATATAAGAAAATATAACCTATGAATTTGTTGCATTCCATATTCTCATAACCCAGCATTTGACCAGAGCATGTCACTCAGTAGAGTTTTTAGCTTCAAGCTTTGTCTTTTGTCAGTAGTTAAAAAAAAAACAGTAATCTAAAACAAAGAAAAGTTGTAAGAGTAGGAGGGGGAGGAGAAATAAGGAAAGTGAAAGGAGATGTTTGGTGGCCTC
Organism: Ailurus styani; assembly: GCA_002007465.1. Taxonomy (NCBI): domain Eukaryota; kingdom Metazoa; phylum Chordata; class Mammalia; order Carnivora; family Ailuridae; genus Ailurus; species Ailurus styani. The sequence goes on along the minus strand of LNAC01001233.1, from coordinate 250,951 downwards.
AAGACAGAGTGATTAAAAGTACATCTTGAATAAAGTAAAATGGTCTGAGGATAGAATCTCAGATCTGACATTAACTAGTTTTAAAACTTAAGCAAGGTATTTACCTGTTTCCCATTATTTCTTCTCCATCAGTAAGCTGAGGACAGTGATACCTACCTTACAATTTTTTAAAGATTTTTTTTATTTGACAGAGAGAGAGATCACAAGTAAGCAGAGAGGCAGGCAGAGAGAGAAGAGGAAGCAGGCTTTCCTCTGAGTGGAGAGCCAGATGCAGGGCTTGATCCCAGGACCTTGAGATCATGACCTGAGCCAAAGGCAGAGGCTTAACCCATTGAGCCACCCAGGCACCCCTTTACTTTACAATTTAAAATTTAAAGCATATACACATATATAGAACGACTGATATAAATACATAGATACACATCATGCAGTAATTGATACCCAGTGGATGTTCAATTAATAGCAGGTATTACTACTACTACTGCTATTGCTGCTATTATCATTATTACCACAACCTGCTGTACCTTGTAGAGAATAAGTAGTATGAAAAATAAACACTGGTATGTCCAAACGGGTACTTAAATTTGGTCTTAGGCACATTCAAGATTTGTGTTTCATCTTTTTTATTTCTCAAATTAAACTGATAACAGTTTAATAATGTCTTATGCTTAAATAATTCTTTACAATTCAGAGGGCTTTCAAAAACATTTATTGTTATTTAAATTGTATATAACATTTTTTGGTCTACTCTATCATCCTTATCAGGCATAGGTATGAAGCAACTGCAGAATTATTCTTAGAATTGTCAAATTATGAATTGATAGAGGCAAAATCATTTAGTTCACTCCTCGTTGGCATAGGAAGAAAGTGAAGCCTAGGAAGGTTGAAACAACTTGCCCCAAACCACATATAAAATAAGTAGTAATTATCATCACAGAAATATAAACTAAAATTTTAATGAGATATCACATCACACCTATCACAATAGCTAACATTAACATAGGAAACAGTAGATGTTGGCCTGGATGCAGAGAAAGGGGAACACTCTTACACAGTTGGTGGCAATGCAAACAGGTGCAGCCACTCTGGAAAACAGTATGAAGGTTCCTCAAGAAGTTAAAAATAGAACTACCTTATGACCCAGAAACTTCAGTACTAGGTATTTATAAAAAGGATAAAAAATGCTGATTTGAGGGGGCACATGCAACCTGATGTTTATAGCAACATTATCAATACCAAATTATGGAAAGAGCCTAAGTGTCCATTGACTGAGGAATGGGTAATGAAGTAGTGGTGTGTATATCTATTAAATGAAATATTACTCAACTATCAAAAAGAATGAACTCTTGCCATTTGCAACCATGTGAATAGAACTAGAGCATATTATGCTAAGCAAAACAGAGAAAGACAAAAACCATATAATTGATATGTCAAATTTAAGAAAGGAAACAGATGATTATAGGGGAAGGGGAGAAAAAAGAGAGGGAAGAAGTGGACACTGGTGCAAAATGGGACTGCCAGCTTCCTGCCCCACTGGTATCCCCCAAGCTCAGTCCCATCCAGGGCCAGTCCAGTGGGGGGTGGAAGGCCCTGCTCTATGGCCCTGGGGCTTGAGCATCTGAACAGAGCACCTGACATACCTAGCCATGCTCATCTGAGCCTCCACGGCCTGGATCAGATCATGAATGTAAAAAAAACAGTGTGTCTGTTTGATGAATATGAGGAAAGCATGAACTTTAGGTGACCCTGGCTCTCTGGATTAGACCACCTATGAAAGACTGGCAGAAAAAACACTGGATTCCTTAGCAGAGATTTTCAAAGGCCTCACAGACAAGCCTTACACATTCGAAGATTGTGATGTCTCATTTGGGAGTGGTGTTTTAACAGTTAAACTGAGTGGAGATTTAGGAACTTATGTAATCAAAAAGCAGGCCCCAAACAAGCATATCTGTTCACCTTCATCATCCAGTGGGCCCAAGCAGTATGACAGGACTGGGACGATGTGTCCCTCCATAAGCTGCTGGCCACAGAGCAAACTAAAGCCTTGAAAACCAAATTGGACTTAACTTCTCTGGCGTCTTCTAGAAAAGGCACTTGACAACCAGTCCAATTCCAAAGACTTTAACATCTATAAAGCCAAGACCCCAGCTCCAACCTACAGCTGAATGTCTGGTTTGTTCCATTCCTGCCTTTGAGTATTGTTGCATGGTGTGTAACAACTCTGTGAAAAGAACGTATTGCCTCCCACCCTCCCCCAAGTTCATATTTTTAATTTCTATAGTGTTTTTGGATTTATTGTCTGATTTTCTCCCTCACAAGATATCCCTTCTCTTTTATAATGTCCGTATACTCATACATTTATATATATAACCTTACAATAAAGAAGAATAAGATGAAGGAAAAATTCCAGGAGGAGAAATGACTTGATTCCACTCTTCATTCTTTAAAGGATTTAACTGCATAAAACTACAGGAAGAGTGGCTGGCGGACCTCTCCTTTCTATCCCCAAATGAGACTCATTAAAGAGTTGCCTATAAGTGTTAAAAGTGAGAGAGAGAGAGAGAGAGAAGAGCAAACCATAAGAGACTCTTACCTCTAGAGAACAAATTGAGGGTTGTTGAAGGGGAGGTGTTTGGGGGATGGGCTAAATGGGTGATGGGCATTAAAGAGGGCACTTGTGATGAGCAGTGGATATTATATGTAAATGATATTTAGTGATTTAGTGATAAGAATCACCAAATTCTACTCCTGAAACCAATATTGCATTATATGTTAACTAGCTAGAATTTAAATAAAAAACTTGAAACAAAAAAAGTGAATTTTATGTTATGTGAATTATAAAAATAATAATAGTAATAATTTCAACAAGTAAACATGGTAGAATCAGAAAAAATAGTAATTCTGAAACATTTGCAATAAATACAAATATTAAATACCAACAAAACCTGTCATAAGAAAATATATTTTCAAGTCCAACCAATAGACCAATCATTCTAAATGATGTTTAATAAAAAAATTCAAAACAACAAAAATTTGGACAGTTTTCATATCATATTTGCAATGCAATGTGTACCTGAGACTAAGTATGTCAATGTCCACAATATAAACATATTATTGACCTAGTAGAGATGAGTACATTTTGTCTATCTCACTAATATTTGATTTTGATGTAATTCCATTTTGAGGAGAGTTTCTTTATTCTTATAATATAGGACCAGGAAAAATGCAAATCTATGTCTATTTTGGGGTGTGATCTTTTAACATAGTACTCCTGGACTTTGATCTGGCTGATCCTTTTGGTAATATAATATATTCATGATCTTGTGATCTCATCCTTTCTGGTTTTCCCCCAGGAAAAAAAATCACCAGAATTAATATAAAGCTACTATCCTCTTCCTGTTCAGTCTTTTTAAATATTACAAGTAAAATATTCATTCAGAGCAGAAATAAAAATGTGGACATTACCATATTACATGTATAAACATTTAAGTGATTAATTCCAGACTACATAAAGATTATTAAATTGAAATCCATGTACTAGAACTAATATTTACTTAGTTTTCACTATATTTTCTGCACTAGATTTAACATTGTATATTTTATTATGTTGAATCCTAATGATCACTCTCTTAGATAGGTGTTATTTCTTGTTATATCTTGATATATTTCAGATAAAGACGCTGGTACTAAGCAAGTTTAACTAATTTTCTCATGGTTACATAGCCTGAATTTTATCCAAGATCTGACTGACTCTAAAGCCTGTTCTCTTTCTACTATGCTATGCTGCTCCCAAAACCATTCAAATATTGTTTTCCAAATCTAAGGGAAAAATGCTTCTCAGGACTGGTCCAGATCTGATATCAAATAACAGAATTTTTCCCTGGATACAATCTCCCAGAGAAACATTCCTCCATCCAGTTCTCCCTATTAATTCCAGAGTATTTGATGGTTGCATGGGTATCAAAGACAGTAGTCACAAAAGCAGTAACTAGGAGATTGTGCCTAACTGGAGATAAAAAATTAATTATCAGGAAAAGGAAAAGGAAGTTCTGGTGGAACCTGTACTGCATAGAATTCCTACCTTCCTCTTATACTGTCTTCCCTTTACAGCTCCCACAGTTTACTTCCTTATTCTTTATTTCTTTTTTCTTCCTCATCTAACTGCTCAGACCCAGCACATATACCAGTAACTCTTGCCCAAAAAAGGTGAAGTATTGAGAGAAAATACAAAACTATACTAATAAATCCATAACAATCTCTACTCTCATTTTATCTGATATTTCACTATTCAATAGTTCTTGGTATATGTGTTTCTGATTCAGTTCCTAATAGACACAAAGCCCTAATTTGCATGAACAAATGTATATTTTAAGTATTACTGCATATTTTCTTCAAGGTCCTAGTATAATATTAGGCACATGGTATGTGCTCAATAAATATAAGTTTATGAAGATAGTGGTGATAAAGATTATAATAATGCTAGACCTGGTATATTTAAAAAAATGTAGTTTGTGACACTAAAGTACCATTTAACTTATCTCAATGACTACTGATCAGTGTCTCCCATTAAAGCATAGAGTTTATTAAGTTAATGTAAGGATCTTCATTTTTTTAAAGATTTATTTATTTATTTATTTATTTATTTGACAGAGAGAGAGAGAGAGAGTGAGAGAGGGAATACAAGCAAGGGGAGTGGGAGAGGGAGAAGCAGGTTTCCCGCCAAAGGCAGAAGCTTAAGGACTGAGCCACCCAGGAGCCCCAGTGTTAGGATCTTTAAAGCACTAGCTTGCACATGTAAATGTCTTTTGGTATCTAAAATTCTACTTTTACCTCAAAAGAGCCTGACATATGTGAGAGCCAGCACGGAATTTCAGAGAAAACTGATCAGACAAAATGATAATCCCCACAGAATACTGGAGTCTACTAGAATTAATGTCAGCAATAGGAAAAAAAATGTGAAATATATGAGAACATACATCTAATAGGTTATAAGGAAAATAGTACCACTCAAAGTTTCCCCTAAGAGCCACCATCCTTGTTACCCAACCAATATCCACTGGCTTATACTCTGACACTCTAGGAAAATATTTATATTCTCAAGAGTCTCTTTGGCATAATGTGTAAAGACTAGAGAAGGCCCCAGTTAGCTAGTTTCCAAGAATATATATGGATTACTTAATTCCTATCATTCTCTACTTCCAACATACATTTAAGAAGTCTGTAATGCTTTAAAAGTCCCTGCTTCAGTGATTTTGGAATTTAAATTTAAAGAAAACCATTTAAAAATAATTTAAATCAATAAGCAATTAGAATATATGATCTGTCCAGAAAGTGAGAAAATCATTATTGGCAATAGTTTTTTGCTTGGTTGAGGAAGGGAATATATTGACATTTGCACATGCATAAATTCACAGTATTAAATTGTTTTCATTCAAACAATCATGAAAGACTATGGGTAAAAAGAACTCTGAAGAGTCAATGTTGGCTCCATTTAGTCTGGGACTCTGGAGAATGGGAGTTCACTACGAATATAAAACTTCTCCAAACTAAACAGCTCTTTCATGACTCTCAACAGTAAGATGGAATACTTTCAAGATCAGACATTATCCTAAAATATTCACAACTTCCTGAACCTAAAAGTGCAATGGGAAATTTTTTTGTGTGTGTTCCTTTCAAAACTCCTTAAATTTCAGAAAAAAATTAATAATTAAAAATTGTCAAATATGTAAGAATATTTTATTCTGTTGTTGAGACAGGTTAAAAAGGGAAGTGGAAATGTTTTTTTTCTATCACCAGCAAGTAAACAGCACTGCTGTAATTCCAACTGACATAGTATTTTTTATTTTAATGGATAAAAGCAATCTGTTAGTTAAATGAATTTAGACACTCATGCAGAGTATTAAGTGGTGCTTTAAAATGTTTGCAAAACTTTTTTTTAAAGATTTTATTTATTCATTTGACAGAGAGAGAGAGATTACAAGTAGGCAGAGAGGCAGGCAGAGAGAGAGAGGGGGAAGCAGGCTCCCTGCCGAGCAGAGAGCCCGATGTGGGCCTCGATCCCAGGACCCTGAGATCATGACCTGAGCCGAAGGCAGCGGTTTAACCCACTGAGCCACCCAGGTGCCCTAAAATGTTTGCAAAACTTTCAATTGAGGACTTTTTTTCCTAAAATGCAAATGCTCTTGCATTATAGCTTTTCTCAGAAACCTTATTTATGAGAGCATCTGCTTACTTTCTCCCACCCCTATACTCTGCCTAGACTCAGCATGATTGTGATATGAACATAGTTGGCAGATGGACTTTAGATGTAGTTAATCATGACTGGAGGCATTCCAAGATATTGGTCCTGAAGAAAAATGGCAGGGCTTTTGTATGGTATATAAAGCAATGGAGTTCCTGCACAGTTTCTCTTCTCATTAAAGCTTTTGTATTTCACTCTTACTACCTTTGAATAATCACTTAAGTAGATCTCTTTAACAATAGTGAGAGAAAGAAAAAAGCTGTTTCTGAATAATATGTTTATTGTCACTCAATACTTAATCACTGGAAAAGTCAATGGCCTGTTTTCTATACCTGATTGTAGAAATTTTTTTTGGTGAATTGTTTTTGTATGTAAAAGTTGCTAAATCATCAAAACCACTTCTGCATGTATCTGTTTCTTAATCCTGATAGGGAGAGTATAAATTTATAATAAATTTTAAAATAGAGGAAAATATAGTGACTGTTCTTCCTGAAATTAAACAAGAATAACAATCAAGTTTAGACTATTCTAATTTATGTAAAATCTCATTTTTGAACAATTTTATTTTAAAATATTCACCCATTATCCCAGTGTAATCATTCTTCTCATTAACTGACAGACCAAGGCTCCCTTTAAGGCAGCCAAAAAGTCAGAACTTTCTCTGTATTTCAGAATTTTCTATGAAAGTTAACAACATTTATTGTCAAGCTGATAACAGAGTGGAAGAGAATAGAGGATTATAACACCAAAGCCAGAGACAAAATTCTTAGTAGAATGAATTCAAAAAACAAATGTGTACTGAACAAAGTGGAGACATTCCTCCTAAACAAAAAGGAGGCATTATTTCAAGCTTAGCCCTTTTACACAGCAATCATCCTGCAAGTTGCCTTTTGGAGCATTCCCTATCTCACATAAAGCTATGTGTTATCAAAGACTGAAACAACAAAAAGGCCAGAACAACTCATGTAAAATAGAAGATCAATGTGCAGAGATGCCACTTCCGTATGGAAGCATCTTTAAAAGAAGTGTCAGAAGCTCAGAAATGACTAATAAATATTGTTCAATGTATATGACCACCAAGCCATGACTTGCCAATTTCAAGAAGTTTCATGTTTTTCAAAAATAGGGTCAATTTGCCATGATATGCTGCTAATTGATTTGGAAGTTTCCATTTCCACAAGTCATATTTATTTCTTCATCTGATGTACAGTTCTTAGTGTATTTACTTTTTTCATTTGTAATAAAAGCTCTGATATTAAAAACAAAACAAAAAGCTTATTGTTTCCATTGATCCTTGATGCACTAACTTTATATTTGTTTCTAGTCTTTTTTTTTAAAGATTTTATTTATTTATTTGACACACAGAGAGAGATCAGACCACAAGTAGGCAGAGAGGCAGACAGAGAGAGAGGAGGAAGCAGGCTCCCTGCTGAGCAGAGAGCCCGATGTGGGGCTCCATCCCAGGACCCTGAGACCATGACCTGAGCCAAAGGCAGAGGCTTAACCCACTGAGCCACCCAGGTACCCCCTGAGATCCCATTTGGAACCCGAGCTGTAATGGGCTCTGGTTAATGTGTATGTGTGTGACACACACACATGCACTTGTGCACACACACACACACACACAGACACACACACACACACACATACCCATTTCCCTTCATGTTTTTAGCTTTCTAATCTTTATATAACAAGAAAGCCTATAAGAGCATTTATGAGTGTTGGAATAGTTGCCAAGGGATCCAATTCATAGTTTGGCAGAACATTACAGTAAATGGTCTATTCAGAATGAAAATGATGTTTTCTATTTGTTACAATTACTTTGTGTATATTAGTCTTACACCCAACTAACTTATTAAACCCTATTAAACCCAAAGTGGGCGTCGATCCCAGGACCCTGAGATCATGACCTGGGCTGAAGGCAGAGGCCTTAACCCACTGAGCCACCCAGGTGCCCTCTAGTCTTTTAATATAGATTTTTCTTAGAGTTATCCTCCTGCTTATCACTTTGGTTCCTACTAGGTCAGCCCTTTGCCTCTGCCATTTTCTGTAGTTGTTTGTTCAACATTTGTTAACACTTTCCTCTTTGAAAGATATAGCTACCTTCAGGATTCAAATTAAGGGAAGTATTATTTTAAGAGTAACTTATCTTGAAGGCTATGAACACATATTTTCACCTGGCACAGTCTGGAGTATGTTTCATGTATCTATGCACTTAGTAATTTCTACATTCTTCTCTTTTGAAATACGAATTTATCCACAGCTTAGAACTTAGGACAGAGTTCGTCTATGCAGAGATGGCTGCAGTATAGAATTTTAATTTTTTTTAGATTTTTTTTATTTATGAGAGAGAAAGAGAGAGAGAAACACAAGAACAGGAGAGCTGGAGAGGGAGAGCAGGGAGCCGGATATAGGGCTCAATCCCAGGACCCTGAGATCATGACCTGAGCTGAAGGCAGAGGCTCTAACCCACTGAGCCACCCAGGTTCCCCTGCAGTATAGAATTGACATGCTTAACAGAGTAATAGATGACACAACTTCACCATGCATAACAATGAAGCACTTAATAGGTGGTATCTTTTCACTTCTCAAACTAATTTTTCGAACCTTCCTAATTGTCTTTAAAGACACCAGGTATGGATATTAAGGAGGGCATGTGTGGTGATGAGCACTGGGTGTTATATGCAACTAATGAATTGTTGAACACTAAAAATAAATAAATAAAATAAACAAATAAATAATAAGAATAAAAAAATAAAATGTTAAAAAATAAAGACAAATGGTGCCTCTGCTTTCGGCTCAGGTCATGATCTCAGCGTCCTGGGATCGAGGCCCACATCGGGCTCTCTGCTCAGCAGGGAGCCTGCTTCCTCCTCTCCTTGTCTCTCTGCCTGCCTCTCTGCCTACTTGTAATCTCTCTCTCTGTGTCAAATAAATAAATAAAATCTTTAAAAAAAAAATAAAAAAAAAAAAAAAAAAAAAAAAAAAAAAAAAAAAAAATAAAGACAAATGGTTATAAAACTATGCCACTTGTTTAATTTTCTCATAATAAAATATATTATCTAATCAGAAATATTTTTCTTAAATCTATTTCCTAGAAATTTATGTCTCTTTCACATTATGCTCCTACAAGAATATGAAACAATAAAAAATTCCATAGGAAAGAATTGTTTGAATTCTAACATTGTTATACTATTATGTATTCTATAATTCTATGTCCAATAGTTGCCTTGAAATCTGGCTAAAAACCAAGAACTAGTGTAATCCTACCATTGAGAAGAAATGGAACAAAAATTTTAACTCCCTTTGATATAACCTATTAAGTTCCTTCTTGAATTTCCCCAAGTGAGAATCCAAATTTATTCTCCATTACACTCCTCCCCACCACAGACACATATATTAAACACAGATAGCTCTTTTCATGTCCTCTATAATATTAAGCTTAAGTTTTATTAAAGCTTTGCCACGAATTGAAGGGAATACTGTTTGGTTTTCAAATTGGACTTGCCTTTACCAAATATGTCAGTAGTTCATCTTTGTTTCTGAAATTGGATTTCCATACTTCCCCCTTTGTTACCTCTAAATTAAACTGCTAGGACATAACATATATTGAATTCTGTTCAGAAACATTCTTTTATTACTAAAGTGTGATCATTTTTTAAAAGGTAAAAGAAATCATATGCATGAGTGTGTATGCACAAACAAAATGTATGTGGGAGTAAAATGTGCACTGTAGAGGTTGCCTGCCAGCATTGCATTAATTGAAGCTTCCTTGTTTTTCCAAATTCTGAATAGTTCCCATCTGCTTTGGCTCTCTACGAGCATGAAATCCAAATCCCTAATGCCAGAGGGGGGAAAGCTGCAGACTAAAGCACTGTGACAGTTTAAGATTGTAAGTTTTGCTCCATGAAGAATGCAGAGCAAAGGTTTCAAAGGACGTTTGAAAATACTTTCCTGTCCCCTAAACAACATACAGTTGCTAACGTAAGATAATATGCTGCAGTGATTGTTAACATGCATTTGCACACATGGGCTTGTTTTGTGCCAATATTTTCTCCCCAAATGGTACAGGTGCACTGTAATCTTTTGCTACATATGACTAAAAATAGCCTTAAGTTTTGTGTTGCTGTTATAATTTAATTCCTGTATATAGCAGCTCGTCACCTCCATTCATATAACATTCCTCAATTTTATATTCCCAGGGCTATCTTACAAAATTTTGCCATCCTTCCTTTCAGCCACCCATTTGCTTTTCCTTGATAGGAAGATGGGATCTTATTCCTAAATCAGCAGTTCTTAATTTATTATTTACCCTATTGCGCTTTCAGGTTTTCAACAGCTCTTCAATTCCCATATACAGAGAAATATGGTTCTTTGTGCTCATTCCTTTTTGGAGTCCTAGATGAGTTTATGAATTTCCTAAACTTAATACCAACACATAATGACCCACTATTATTTTACTGCTCATTACAGGTGAGTTTTCAGGGCTACTGGTTTTTCAACTTCCTCTTTTCAACAGCATACTTTATGTAATGCCCCTTCCATCCAAATTGTATATTTCATAGACTTTTGCCTCTAAAATCTTGCTCTATATTAGTATGCCATACTGAACATGTATTTTCTTTTTTTTCTGAACATGTATCTTCTTAAAAGTAAGTTTTGCTTTTGACCAGTCACCTCCGTCAAAACACATCATATGTATTTCTATTGTATTCTTCAACTTTTCATCTTGAGAAAATTGATTTATGGAGGCTTGTCTTAGGTTCACTTAGAACATAGTTAACATTATTAAACATATAACAACATCCTGCACTAGGAACATGAAGAATATAATGTTATATTCTTAGAAAATGTAGCCATTCTGGTCTTTTGCTGTTTAATTTACCTTTTCCTCTTTTTTTGTGGTTGTATAATTTTTAACATCTTAATTTAATTTTATTTTTTTCAGTGTTCCAAGATTCATTGCTTATGCACCACATCCAGTGCTCCAGGTAATACATGCACTCCTTAATACCCACCACCAGGCTTACCCATCCCCCCACCCATCTCCCCTCCAAAACCCTCAGGGTGTTTCTCAGAGTCCACAGCCTCACATCTTCCGTCTCTCCCTGATTTTCCCCAATTCACTTTTCCTTTCCTTCTCCTAATGTCTTCCATGTTATTCCTTATGCTCCACAAGTAAGTGAAACCATATGATAATTCTCTACTTGACTTATTTCACTCAGCATAATCTCCTTCAGTCCTGTCCATACTGATATAAAAGTTGGGTATTCATTTTTTCTGATGGAGGCATAATATCCCATTGTATGTATGGACCATATCTTCTTTATCCATTTGTCTGTTGAAGGGCATCTTGGCTATTTCCACAGTTTGGTGATTGTGACCATTGTTGCTATGAACATTGGTGCATATGGCCCTTTTCTTCACTACATCTGTATTTTTGGGGTAAATATCCAGTAGTGCAATGATCTTTTGGGACTTCATCAAGATAAAAAGTTTCTTCACAGCAAAGGAAACAGTCAATAAAACAAAGAGGCAACACACAGAATGGGAGAATATATTTGCAAGTGACACTGCAGATAAAGGGCTGATATCCAAGATCTATAAAGATCTATAAAGAACTCCTCAAGTTCAATGCCCAAAAAACAGATAACCATGTCAAAAAATGGGCAGAAGACATGAACAGACACTTCTCCAAAGAGACATACAAATGGCTAACAGACAAATGAAAAAATGTTCATCAACATTAGTCATCAGAGAAATTCAAATCAAAACCACATTGAGATACCACCTTACACCAGTTAGAATGGCCAAAATTAATAGGACAGGAAACAACAAGTGTTAGAGAGGATGTGGAAAAAGGGGAACTCTCTTCCACTATTGGTGGGAATGCAAGTTGGTGCAGCCACTTTGGAAAACAGTGTTGAGATTCCTCAAAAAATTAAAAATAGAGCTACCTTTTCTTTTCCTCTTGCCCCAGATTCTCTCCCCACCTTTAAATACGCTCTCTTCTGATACTGATATATTCCATACTTAGGTTAAGAGTATATAGTATTATTGCAGTGGCTCATACTTAAGGAGATTGAAGAGGAGAGATATCATGCAGAAGAAGAGACTTTCTCTTAGTTGAAGACATAAGTAGCTATCAAATGTGATACTTCCAAGCAGTGTTCTATTAGGTTTTCGATAACAAGCTGGAGACTCAAAATTTTTTCAAGGATATTAAAACATGCCATGGGGGGTAGGCTAACACCATTCTTCTATTTGCTTCAAACTCAAGCTGTTGTTTTTTAAAGCAGAGTGGGTTTTATATTCTATAAAGTCACCAAGTCTGCTCTATGTTCTAATAACTTCAGTATAAATAATGTTATAGATTCTAGTTGATATATTGTCCCAAATAGGGTGGGGGACATAAAAAGGACGCAGACTGATCTCCTGAGAAATGTTTTGTTGTTGTTGTTGTTGTTGTTTTAGGACATGCTGGCAAAGGACATGCTAGCCTCTTCTTATTTCCTCTTTCAAAGAATAACGTTTATAGCAGGGAAATCTTACAAGTGAGAAAAATTGGGATTGTATATTCAAACCTCTAGCAATATTAAGGTGAAAAAAGTTCTAGCATGATAGGTAAAAAGTTATGATCCATGAAGAAGCTTTTTAGACTGGATTTCACCACCAGTGCGAGGACAACATTGTTTTGCCCTGTGTACTCATTCAAAGTGTAATAAGTCATAAACAGTAAGGACTTAGCTGAGGAAAGTTAGCTACCAAAGAGGTACCTATTGGAGTAAACTGATTACTTATCAATGGACACTCGCTCAATTATTTCTGAAATTATATCTGTCTTTTGTATTCTTCATAATCCAGGTATTTGCTATTTTATTTCCAATCACATAAGAGAAAAGGGGAGTAATAAAAATCTTAATAAAATCTATAGAAGACTTCCCTGTAAGCAGTTGAAGACTCATTATTGCCTTGCATTATCCCTGCATATAACCCTGCTTGCCCTACTCATTTCGTTTTTTTTTCTTAATATTTTATTTATTTATTCATTTTCCAGGGAAAGAGAGAGAGAGAGAGAGCACAAGCAGGGGGAGCAGCAGGCAGAGGGAGAAGCACACTCCCCACTGAGCAAGTAGCCCCGTTGTGGGACTCGATCCCAAGACCCTGGGATCATGACCTGAGCAGACGTCTAACCGACTGAGCCACCCAGGTGTCCCTGACCTACTCATTTCTATTAGAACTGGTGTCATAACGTCAAATAAAGTTCCTTTTTGAGGGGAGCAAATGGAAGTAATCCATATCTTTAACTGAGGACAACTAATGTTGAATACCATGTACCTCCAAGAACTGGCAAAATATTGTAATCTGATAACATTGTTTTTGTTTCTATCTCCTGTTAACTATTTTAAAAGTTCATTTTGTTAAAGTACTTTGAAGGGTGTCATGTAATGAGTTCTATTAACAGTTTGCTGCTACTGCTGTTGATATTTATTATTATTATTATTATTATTATTATTATTATTATTAAACTGACTTAGCTTAGTTTGTAGAAGGTGCACTAAGATGCCTTAAAGGGATCTAAGGAATTATAATCAATCTTGAAATTGTTGGAAGACTTATTATGCCTTTACAAAGATGAAGAAACATCTAGTTAACATTAAAGACAATGCTGTCTTCACAATTTGTCTCTATTTTTTTCCTTTTTGATGTGAATTCTGAGGGTGAGTGGATTACAAAGAATTACTTGAGGTTGAGAGGAGGAACAGGGAGAAAGGAACTGAAGTAATCTTATTAATATCAGGAACTTCAGATGAAAGCTCTATAACTGAAATAGTTCATATCAAATAATTTGAATTGATTATAACTTGATTTAAAAGACTTCAAGATAAAGTTGAGATCAAAGCAACCTCTTGTTTCTATTACTCATTATGCTAAAATATAGCAAGAGCCTGATTACAAATCTTGAGCCCAGGAGACCTAATCTATGACCTGGATTAAAACGTGATTTTAGAACAGAATAAACTTTCAATCTAGCATTATTCTCTCTGTAATCTGATTTTGGTTAAAAAAAATAAAGAAAAAAACTTTAAGTATATTTTATTCTACCACTATTGGCATACTAGGTTGGAAAAACCGTAAAAATGGTAGCCACAGAGGATGAGCAAGAGGAAAGTATAATTTACCTTTAGACAAAAGTGATTGTTTGAAATTTTTAAAAGGCACTGCTTCTGACACTTAGAGAATGAATCTTTTATTTTCATCCCTTGTTATATTAATTTTTAAAATGTTCCTTTCCCAAATAACTCAAAGTATTTATTCCCTGAAACTAATTTTTTCCATTGTCTAGCCACGATCAACATTTTCTACCTAAATATTTGGCCTCATTCTTTGAGAAAGGCCTAGAATTTTTTAATTGCTCTATCTCAGAAAGTATTATCTTAGAAAAAAAAAAGAAAAGCCCATTAGTAAGATGCCCAGAAATTGTCAAAAGTTATACACAATCGGCCTTCTGTTTTTTTTAGCCAATCTGCTGCTAGGAAATATCCATGTAACCAGGAAAGGGAGTTGTCTACAAATTATAACCAATGGTTAATTGAAAGAAAGACAGATTGGTAAACCTTCAGTGGCCTGACTAGCATTGGGAAGAACTAGATCTGCTGGTTCTCTGTCATTGCTCTAATTTATAATTTCCAGCAAATAACCACACTGCCATTTCCAGGCCTGTTCTTATGACTCTGCCATCTAATAACTGCCACTATAAACAAGTCATTTAACCCCAATATTCTTTGTGTCTCAATTTTCTTATCTGTAAAATTCTGGTAATGGTCATATCCACCTCACAGTGTTGTATGAAGATTTCCTGAGATAAAGTGTGGTGTGATTCTGTAAACAATGAATAATGTACCTGCTAAAATTCCTAGCATAGTATAAAAAATATTAAGTGCTGGTATTGTTTTAGTTACTATTAGTACCTAATATCAAATCTAAAGTAGTCAATTAATCTTGCTGTATTATTTTCTTTATTTTACTAGATATTAAATTCTTGTTAATAATTTTTTTCTTCTCCTGACTAAAATCAAGGTATGTGTCTTGCTAAATCAAACATTGTGATGTTTCACTTTTCATTTCACAAGCCCAATGTGTAGGTGTTTCTACAAAATATCAGTGCTTTATGTCCAAGTTTATTTAATACTTATGACTATCACCAAGATATGAAGTAAAGCATTTAGTCAATAATTAAAATAGAAACAACCCATACTTTGTGTGTGTGTGTGTGTGTGTGTGTGTGTGTGTGTGTGTGTGTGTGTAAGGGGAAGGGAGAGAAGATGTTTTTTATCTGAATAATCCAAGTCTGTCTCCTTAGTTATGCAAACCAGTCTTTTCACCTGTGAATATCAACCATGCCATACAGATTTCTAATCTGAGAAAGAACTCCTAAATCTCCTTCAGCATAACAGAAGTCTTTCATTTTTAGTTTGTTTCTGTAGTCTATTCCATTGTATATCATAATCTGTTGTCTCTGATTTGATCAGTCAGGCACTGAATGTAAGAGTTGTTTGCATCACAAATTTGGAGACCCAAAACCAAATGAAAACCAGACATGTCCCTAGTAGCCGATTATTTAACGTAGACTAGTGGAGAAATTCAAGCACCTCTGCTGACAAATAGCTCTCATCATTGTGCACAGCAAACAATAACTATTTGGTACTTACTATTCAATTCCATAAACAATGTTAGGTTTCCAAAGTATATTACAATAAGAACCTTTAAATGTCAGGTGATGATCTCAGAGTCCTGGGATGGAGCCCCATGTTGGACTCCCTGCTCATCTGGAAGCCTGCTTCTCCCTCCCCATCTCCCCCTGCTTGTGTTCCCTCTGTTGCTGTGTCTCTCCATCCCAGGACTCTGGGATCACGACCTGAGTTGAAGGCAGACATTTAACCAACTGAGCCACCCAGGTACTTCTAGGAGTTTTCTCTTCAAATAAGTCATGAACAAAAAGCAGCTGGATTTGATGATATGATAACATTGCAATGTTTGAAAGGAGATAATAGAGAGGTACTTTTTACTACATTTAAAGGTAAATTTCAGCCATATATGATATCCCAATAGTACATTTTTGCATTTGTTTCCCTTGCATTTGGAGACGTGTTTAGCAAGAAGTTGCTATGGCCAAGGTCGAAGAGGTTGTGCCTGTTCTCCTCTAGGATTTTGACAGATTCATGTCTCACATTTAGGTCTTTAGAAAGTATGGTACTGGCACAAAAAAAAGACACATAGATCAATGGAACAGAATAAATAACCCAGAAATGGACCCTCAACTCTATGGTCAACTAATCTTAAAGCAGGAAAAAATATCCAATGGAATAAAAGACAGCTTCTTCAATAAATGGTATTGGGAAAATTGAACAACCACATGCAGAAGAATGAGACTGGATCATTCTCTCACACAATACACAAAGATAAACTCAAAATGGATGAAAATGAACTATTGGGACTTCATCAAGGTGAAAAGCTTTTGCATAGCAAAGAAAAGAGGTAACAAAACCAAAAGACAACTGGCAGAATGGGAGAAGGTGTTTGCAAATGTCTTGTCAGATAAAAGGCTAGTATCCAAAATTTATAAAGAACGTCTCAAACTCAACATCCAAAGAACAAATAATCATCAAGAAATGGGCAGAAGACATGAACAGGTATTTCTCCAAAGAAGACATCCAAATGGCTAACAGACACATGAAAAATTGTGCAACATCAGCTGGAATCAGGGTAATAAGAATCAAACCACCAATGAGATGCCACCTCACACAAGTCAGGATGACTAAAACTAATAAGACATGAAACAAGAAATGTTGGTGAGAAGGTGGAAAAAGAGGAACCCTCTTACACTCTTGGTGGGAATTTAAGCTGCTTCAGCCACTCTCGAAAACCATATGGAGGTTCCTTAAAAAGTTAAAAACAGAGTTATGTTATGACCCAGCAATTACACTACTAGGTATATACCCAAAAGATACAAATTTAGTGATCCAAAGGGGCACCTGCAGCCCAATATTTATAGCAGCAATGTCCACAAGAGCCAAACTATGGAAAGAGCCTAGATGTCCATCAACAGATGAATGGATGAAGAAGAATGGCAATATATATATTATATAATATATATTATAATAATATCTAGAATAGAATATTACTCAGCCATCAAAAAGAATGAAATCTTTCCATTTACAACAATGTGGATGGAACTAGAGGGTATTATGCTAAGTGAAATAAGTCAATCAGAGAAAGGCAGTTAACATGATTTCACTTGTATGGAGAAATTAAGAAATAAAACTGAGGAGCATAGAGGAAGTGAGGGAAAAATAAAACAAGACATAATCATAGAGGGAAGCAAACTATAAGAGGCTATTAATCATAGGAAACAAACTGAGGGTTGCTGGAGGAGAGAGAGTTGAGAGGATGGAATTACAAGGTGGTGGGCATTAAGGAGGTTACTTGATATAATGAGCACTGGGTGTTAATACTATTAATGAATCACTGAATTCTACCTCTGAAACTCATAATACACTATTAGTTAATTAATTGAATTTAAATGAAATAAATAAATAAAATTTGCCAGTTGGGATCAGGGAAAACAAAAACAAAAGCAAGACAAAAACAAAAAACAAACTAAGACTCTGACAAGAGACAAAGAAGGGCATTATATAATAATAAAGGGAAAAATCCAACAAGAAGATGTAACGATGGTAAATATTTCTGTCCCCAAGATGGGAGCACCCAAATATATAAAACAATTACTAAAAAACATAAAGGAACTAATCGATATAATGTAATAATAGAAGGGTACTTAAATACTGATATACTCAAAACATTCCATCCTAAACAAAAACAAACATAATACACATTCAAGTGCACATGAAACATTCTCCAAAATATATCACATATTAGGTCACAAAACAGGCCTCAACAAATACAAAAGATTAAGATCATACCATGCATCTTTTCTGAGCATAACTCTATGAAGTTATGAACTTAGGTTCAGGAATTTTAATTCAGGAAAAAAGGAACATATTCATGTAATCTATACTTATTGTTCATAGTGAAGTATTGCCTTCTATATTTTAAAGTATAAATTTTAGAAGTTCTATACTTTAAAATGTGAATGTTAGCATAAATGATTAAAAAATCTGTTCAAGATTATGATAAAAACTATACAAAGTGCACAGTTACAAATCAATGAGAACAGTGCTATTAAGAGAGGACTTATTCTGGAACCAAAGGTGAATTTACTTTTAGTAATAACCCAGCTTTCCATTTCTGATAGACTTTAATTTTTTTAAATTTTTTTCCTGATAGTCTTTTTTTAAAATGTTTTCAAGTGTAGTTGACACACACATTTCATTAATTTCAGTTATGCAACATAGTGATTCAACAAGTTTATAAGTTATGCAGCAGCTAATAGTCTTAATAGTAATATCACAAGTTAGATAAGAGAAAATACACTTTCATAGAACCAATGCACCCAAACACAGCCAAGTCTGGCCACATAGCCAGAAATTTTAGAATTATTTGTGCAACTCATTTCTCTCCAAAATTTGACAGAAGTTATGTCTATATAGTGGGTATAGTTTGCCTTTAGCTCAACCATATCATTTTTGAAATTAACTTCAAATGTGTCAGATGCATAATAATTCAGACACTTCCTGAGATATGAATTCTGAAGACAGCTTCAGAATTTCTTTAACATGACTTATTTATTTTTTAATACCAAGGTAACACATGATCATTTTAGAAGAATAAGAACATATAGATAAGTGGAAAAAATTAAAATTATTTCAAATCCCAGTATTCAGAGTTAACCATTGCTGACATTCTGATGTATATCTATCCAAAAATGTATGTGTGTATTTAAAAGAGAGATAATGAAAGTGACAGAGACAGAGAGAGAAGAATTTACTAATAAAAAGTGGAGTTATACTAGTGTTCATTAACATGATTTTATACTCATGTCATGGATATTTTTCACATTCATTAAGTACAGGGCTATGTATTCATTTTGGGGGGTGTTTATAACATTCCACTCATAGTATGTAATGATCTAATGAGTTTTCTATCCATGTATATTCAGATTGTTTTCATTTTTCAGTTGTATAAATATGACTACCATGAACCCATTTGTGTAAATATCTTTGTGTTCTTGTGCTAGTATCATATTAGGATAA
Source organism: Ailurus styani (assembly GCA_002007465.1). Lineage (NCBI taxonomy): Eukaryota > Metazoa > Chordata > Mammalia > Carnivora > Ailuridae > Ailurus > Ailurus styani. The sequence continues at coordinate 231,496 of LNAC01001233.1, read as the reverse complement.
AATCCTCAAAATAATACCCATCAATAAAGATGAAGAGTCTGAGGTTTTACTTTATTTGCAAAACAAACATATTAACATGCTACAACTTCTTGGATGTTGGTAGAAGACATGAGACTCCTGGGTTAGAGATAGAGGGCAGTTTAATATTCACAATATTAACAGAAGCCACAGCATCAGCTTTTTTTTCTGGCCAATACCTCAAGCCCCATTTTCACAGAGTGACTCAAAAGGGAGCCTGATGACACCTTTACACACAGTGGGTTGTATTACAGGAGAGAAACCCTGAGCTTAAGGAAATCGAATCTTTTATACTGGGCAATAGTCATGCCTGTCCTTTGCTTTAGAATAAGATACTATCTCTATATTTTAAATTTGTAAAATAATAAAAAAAATCTCTGCATTGAAGGGAGACATTATTTATGTTTTCCACTATATAAACATTCTTGAAAAGATAGTCCAGGATAAATGACAGTGTCTCACTATCACGATGTGTAGTAATGCAAAAGACCCAAGGATTGGATAATTGCTTCCCAACAGGATTATTTGGTCAGAATGCATCTGCATTGTAAATATTTCCCAAACTGCCTGATTTAAAGTTTATACCAATTTTCACTCCTACCAAAGATTCAAAAGGATTATTTCACCATACTATCAGCTACACTAGATTTTTTCAGCCTTTTAATTTTTTTTATTAAATTAGCCACCATAGAGTACATCCTTAGTTTTTTATGTAGTATTCAATGATTCATTAGTTGTGTATAACACCCAGTGTTCATTACAACACGTGCCTTTCTTAATACCCATCACCCAACTACCCCCTACCCCTATCCCCTCCCCCTCTGAAACCCTTAGTTTATTTCCCAGAGTCCATAGTCTCTCATGGTTCGTCTCCCTCTCTGAATCGCCCCCTTCAGTTTTCCCTTTCTTCCCTTATTGTCCTCCATGCTATTCCTTATGTTCCACATATGCGTGAAACCATATGAAAATTGTCTTTATCTGCTTGACTTATTTCACTTAGCATAATCCTTTCCAGTTCCATCCATGTTGATGTAAATTGTAGGTAATCATCCTTTCTGGTGGCTGAGTAATATTCCATTGTATACATGAACCACATCTTTATCCATTAATCTGTTGAAGGGCATCTCAGTTCCTTCCACAGTTTGGCTTTTGGCTATTGTGGACATTGGCACTATGAATGTTGGGGTACATGGGCTCCTTCTTTTCACTGCATCTGTGTCTTTGGAATAAATATGTAGTAGTGCAATTGCAGGGTCACAGGGTAACTCTATTTTTAACTTTTTGAGGAGCATCCATACTGCTTTCCAAAGTGGCTGTACCAGCTTGCACTCCCACCAACACTGTAAGAGCGTTCCCCTCTCTCCACATCCTCACCAACATTTGTTGTTTCCTGTATTGTTAATTTTTGCTATTCTAACTAGTGTAATGTGGCATCTCAGTGTAGTTTTGATTTGAATTTCCCTGATGGTTAATGATGTTGAATGTTTTTTCATGTGTCTGTTAGCCATTTGTATGTCTTCTTTGGAGAAATGTCTGTTCATGACTTCTGCCCATTTTTTGACTTTATTATTTTATATTGAGTGTTGATTTTGAGAAGTTCTTTATAGATCTTGGATACCAGCCCTTTACCTGTAATGCCATTTTCAAATATTTTCTCTCATTCCATGGGTTGCCTCTCAGTTTTATTGACTGTTTCCTTTGCTGTACAGAAGCTTTTTATTTTGATGAAGTCCCAAAAGTTCATTTTTGCTTTTGGTTCACTTGCCTTTGGAGATGTGTCTTGAAAGAAGTTGCTGTGGCCAGAGTTAAAGAGGTTACTGCCTATGTTCTCCTCTAGAATTTTGATGGATTACTGTATCATATTTAGGTCTTTCATTCATTTTGAGTTTATCTTTGTGTATGGTGTAAGAGAATGGTTGAGTTTCATTCTTCTGTATGTAGCTGTCCAATTTTCCAGCACCATTTATCAAAAAGAGTGTCTTTTTTCCACTGGACATTCTTTTCTGATTTGTCAAAGATTAGTTGACCATAGAGTTGAGGGTCCATTTCTGGAGACTCTATTCTGTTCTCCTGATCTATGTGTCTGTCTTTGTGCCAATACCATGCTGTCTTGGTGATCACAGCTTTGTAATATAGCTTGAAATCAGGCAACATAATACCCCCAGCTTTGTTTTTCTTCTTCAACATTCCCTTGGCAATTCGAGGTGCTTTCTGGTTCCCTACAAATTTTAGGATTATTTGTTCCAACACTTTGAAAAATGCCAATGGTATTTTAATAGGAATGGCATTGAAAGTGTAGATTGCTCTGGGCAGCATAGATATTTTTACAGTGTTTATTCTTCTGATCCATGAGCATGGAAGGTTTTCCCATCTTTTTGTGTCTTATTCAATTCCTTTCATAAGTGTTCTGTAGTTTCTAAAGTACAGATTCTTCATCTCTTTGGTTAGGTTTATTCCTAAGTATCTTATGGTTTTTGGTGCTATTGTAAATGGAATTTATTCCTTATTTTCTCTTTCTTCAGTCACATTGTTTGTGTATGGAAAAACAACTTATTTCTGTGTATTATTCTGTATCCTGCTACATTGCTAAATTGATGTATGAGTTCTATTAACTTGGGGGTGGAGTCTTTTGGGTTTTCCATATAAAGTGTCATGTCATCTGTGAAGAGAGAGAGTTTGACTTCTTCTTTGCTGGTTTGAATGCTTTTCATTTCCTTTTGCTGTCTGATTGCTGAGGCCAGGACTCCTAGTTCTATGTTGAACAATACTGGTGAGAGTGGGCATCCCTGTCATGTTCCTGACCTAAAGGGAAAACCTCTCAGCTTTTCCCCATTGAGAATGATATTCACTGTGGGCTTTTCATAGATGGTTTTTATGATATTGAGGAATGTTCCCTCTATCCCTACACTCTGAAGAGTTTTAATTGGAAAACATGTTGTATTTGCCAAATGCTTTTTTTCCATCAACTGAAAGGATCCTATGGTTCTTGTCTTTTCTTTTATTAATGTGCTCTATCACATTGATTATTGGAAAATGTTGAACACACTTGCATCCCAGGAATAAACTCACCTTGTCCTGATGGATAATCCTTTTAATGTACTGTTGGAGCCTACTGGTTGGGATCTTGTTGAGTATTTTGCCTTCCATACTCATCAGGGATATTGATCTATAATTCTCCTTTTGATGGGGTATTTGACTTGTTTTGGGATCAGGGTAACACTAGCCTCATAGAATGAATTTGGAAGTTTCCCTTCTGTCTCTATTTTTTGAAACAGTTTGAGACAAATAGAAATGTTTTGTAGAATTCCCCTGAGAAGGTTTCTGGCCCTGGACTCTTTTTTTTTTTTTGGAGGGGGGTAGGTTTTTGATTACTACTTCACTTTCATTGCTGGTTATTGGTCTATTCAGATTGTCTATTTCTTCCTGTTTCAGTCTTGATAGTTTATAAGTTTCTACAAAGGCATCCATTTCTTCCAGGTTGCATAATTATTTGGCATATAGTTGCTGGTAATAATTTATAATAATTGTTTCTATTTCCTTGGTGTTAGTTGTGATCTCTCCCCTTTCATTCACGATTTTATTGATTTGGGTCCTTTCTCTCTCTCTCTCTCTCTTTCTCTCTCTCTCGATAAGCCTGGCCAGAGGTTTATCAATCTTATTAATTCTATCAAAGAATCAACTTCTAGTTTCAGTGACCTGCTCTATTATTTTTCTGGTTTCTATTTCATTGATCTCTGCTCTAATCTTTAATATTCCTCTTCTGCTTTGTTTAGGTTTTATTTGCTGTTCTTTCTCTAGCTCCTTTAGGAGTAAGGTTAACTTGTGCATTTGGGATTTTTCTACTTTTTGGAACGAGGCTTGAATGGCTATGTATTCCCCCCTTAGGACTATCTTTGCAGTATCCCATAGATTTTGGACTGATGTGTTTTTGTTTTCATTAGTTGCCATGAATAGCTTAAGTTTTAGACTCATGTATTTTCATTATCATTAGTTTCCATGAATTGTTGAACTTCTTCTTCAATTTTCTGATTGACCTATTCATTCTTTAGCAGAATGCTCTTTAACTTTCAAGTGTTTGAATACCTTCCAAATTTTTTCTTGTGATTGAGTTACACTTTCAAAGCACTGTCTGAAAATATGCAAGGAATAATCTCAATCTTTTGGTATTGTTTGAAACCTGAGTTTTGACTCAGTATGTGGTCTGTTCTGGAGAATGTCCCGTATGCACTCAAGAAGAATGAGTATTCTGTTGTTTTAGGATATAATGTTCTGTATATATCTACAAAGTCCATCTGATCCAATATGTCATTCCAAGTTCTTGTTTCTTTGTTGATCTTCTGCTTTGATGACCTTTCCATTGCTAAGAGTGGAGTTTCAAGGTCTCCTACTATTAATGTATTATTATCAATATGAATCTTTATTTTGGGTAATAGTTGGTTTATGTAGTTGGCTGCTCCCATGTTAGGGGCATAGATATTTACAATAGTTATATTTTCTTGTTGGATAGACCCTGTAAGTATGATATAGTGTCCCTCGACATCTCTTACCACAGTCTTTTGTTTAAAATCTAATTTGTCTGATATGAGAATCATTACCTCAGCTTTTTTTTTTGAGGTCTGTTTGCCTGATAAATGGTTCTCCATCCTCTCTCTTTTAATCTAGAGGTGTCTTTAGGTTCAAAATGCATCTCATGTAGACAGCATATGGATGGGTCCTATCTTTTTATCCAATCTGAAACCTTGTGCCACTTTATGGAAGCATGCAGGCTGTTCATGTTGAGAGTAACAATTGAAAGATATGAATTCAGTGCCATCATATTGTCTGTAAGGTCCCTGTTTCTAGAGATTGTCTCTGTAAATTTCTGGTCTATATTACTCTTGGGGTCTTTATTCTTTTATAGAATCCCCCTTAATATTTCTTGCAGGGCTGGCTTGGTGGTCACGTATTCTTTTAGTTTCTGCCAGTCCTGAAAGCTCCTTGTCTTTTTATCCATTCTGAGTGACAACCTTGCTGGATAAACTATTTTTGGCTGCGTGTTCTTCTCATTTAATACCCTGAATATGTCTTGCTAACCCTTTCTGGCTTGCCAGATCTCTGTGGATAGATCTTATGTTATTCTCATATGTCATATATCATTCTTATGATGTTCTCACTCTGCTTGGACAGTGTTGCCCTGCCCCCTGTCAGGAGGATGGCTTCGGTGGAAACAAGTTTTTTGAGCTTTTATTCTCTGGTGGATTTCTGCACCTCTTCCAAGGTCCAGAGCAAAAATGGCCACACTCAAACCTCTGTCCCAGAGCAGAGAAATCGTAGTCTGCTCTTCACTAAGTCCTCCAGGACACACACTCTCCATTTCTGCATGTGCCCCTGAAAATCGCAGCCTTCCGTGGTGGTGCATGCCAACAGCAACTCTCCCAGAGATGAAGCCCAAGGCCTGGGCCTGTCTCTGCCCTTTGTGCAGCACGTGTAAAATTGTACATTCATACTCTGTAACTCAGCAATAACACTCCCAGGTATATAACACCCAACATTTCTTGTAATTCACAGAATTATTCATAATAGTACTATTTGTAATAGAAAGGGGAGTGGTGCAAAAAAGAAAGTAAAACAAAACAGTCACAATAAGAAAAACAAAAGCCAAAAAACAACTAAAAACGCATCATCGGGAAAATAGATACATGTTCAGTGCAAAGAACAAGACCCAGAAGATTACATAGGATGGTGCACTTTTATAAAACACAAATACAACTAAAATTAAACAATATATATTTAAAATATATTTTAAAATGTAAGGGAATGATGCTGTAGAAATCAAGATAGTATTTATCTTAGGTAGAGGGGAGCAGGTGATGGGCTAGCAGAGAAGTACAAGGCAGATATTAGTTATTGTCAATGTTCTGGATCCCAGGCCAGATCATGGGGCCAATGGAGTTCATTATATAATTAAAAAATAACACAACGTCACATGATTTTTTTTGTTCCTAAAAATTTTCAAGTGTGCCACATTCTGAGATAAGGTAGACTTCATTTGATGATGACGCAACTGGCAGAATTCCCTTTGTCAAATTCTACTCTCATTTGACAAGTGAGAAAGCTGGGTCCTAGTGAAACAAGACAATTTCCTTATATAGATTAGGCTGCAGCAGTAATAATACCCAATTCTCCTGGTTATTGGCCACAGTAGCTAAACAAAGGATAAAATTATTCTGAGTCAATCTGTCTTTCCCAGAGATTTTTCTCAATGGTCCTGGTGGTATGGCTTCTTTATCTCTCAGACTGAAAACTGTGGGTATGTGAGCCTGAATTACTGCTGTCCATATCCCCTAGTATTTGGAAGAGCTTGTCTGTGAAAATGGCCAGTTATTCTGGCATGAGGCTAGAAGCAGAAAGTAGAGTTCAAGGGTCCTAATATTGTCTGAGTCCCTGATGCAGTTGTATTAGATGTGAATTACACTCCTAGATTTCTAGTTAAATGAGCCAATAAACTCTCCTTTCTGCTCAGCGCTTTTCAAGTAGGAATCCTGGCACCTGTAACCAAATATTGTTGACAAACACATTCAGGGAATGCTAAAAAAGACAAAGAATCAGCAGCAGAAATGTGTTGAAAGAAAATCCTTCTTGCTACGCTTCGATATTTTCTCTGGTATTCATTCACTTAATGGGTTTATGTCTTATTTCAGGCCTCAAATTGCCTACCTTTAGACTCCATGGATTCCCTAATGAGTTGTGCTCCTTTGCTTCTTTTTCCTTTTAAATTTTCTTTTAATTTTTATTTATTTTTTGTTTTAAGTTTTTATTTAAATTCTAGTTAGTTAACATACAATGTAATATTGGTTTCGGGAGTAGAATTCAGTGATTCATCACTTACATATAACACCCAGTTTTCACATAAAAGGTGCCCTTCTTAATACCCATCACCCATTTAGCCCACCCCCCAACCCCACTCACTTCCCTCCATTAACCTTCAGTTTGTTCTGTATCATTAATAGTTTATTTTATGGTTTGCCTGTCTTTTTTTATTTCTCCATATACGTCTGTTTTGTTTCATAAGTTCCACATATAAGTGAAATCATATGGCTTTTGTTTTTCTCTGAATGACATTTCACTTAGCATAATATACTCTAGCTTCTTAGGATGATTCTGAATCCTTTCTCTGTAAGCACTAAGCACCCAATAAGGACAAGGCCCTGAACTAAGCAGTAACACTAAAGGAAGGAGAAGGAATATCTAAGAAATAAAGGATGCAGTGCTTGGGATTGAAAAGCTTGCAATTTAAAAGGAAAGAATATATGTAACGATTGCAGAAGACATGGATACCACGGATGCAAAAATACCAAAAGCATTTGGCTTGCAGAGCTTCTCATGTGGGCTCAATTTAGAATTTTTACCCAGCTTTTTCTTTGACCTCATTGTCTAGGTTTTTCAAAAATGAATTGCTTACTACACTGATTATTGAAGAATATGCTTTTAATCTTTTTTAAAAGATTTTATTTATTTATTTGACACAGAGAGAGAGATCACAAGTAGGCAGAGAGACAGGCGGGGGGAAGCAGACTCTCCGCCGAGCAGAGAGCCTGATGTGGTGCTTGATCCCAGGACCCTGGGATCATGACCTGAGCAGAAGGCAGAGGCTTAACACACTGAACCACCCAGGCGCCCGAGGAATATGGTTTTTAAATATGCCTTTTCTTGGATCTCAAAGTTAACTTTTAATGGAGAGAGAAGAGAATATCAGTGAACAGAGGACATCAGTGGTTATTTCTCTAAAAATATGTATACTGGGCGGCAAGATGGCAGAGGACTAGGAGACCGATTATCATCAAGTCACAGAAATTCACCCAGAGAGCTATCAAACTATTCTGAACACCTACAAATTCTACCTGAGATCGAAGAGAAGAAAAGCAGCAATTCTAGGAACAGAAAATTGACCGCCTTCTGGAAGGTAGGACATGCGGAGAAGTGAATCTGAGGTGACGGGAAGATAGACCCCGCGGGGAGGGGCCGGCTCCCGGCAAGGGAGTGAGCAGCAAAGCACAGACTCGGAACTGTTAGAAGTCGGCTCCACTGAGGGACATTGCCCCAGAGACCAAGCGGGGAGTGAAACCCCTGCAGGGACAGTGTGGTCTCAGGACCCACGGGGACACAAAAAGACCAGGGGTGTCTGAGTGCGACTGAGCTCCCAGGTCTCAGAGAGAACCCAGTGGGAGAGACAGAGCTGAGCTGAGGTGTCTCTCAGCTCAGGGGTTACCTTGGGCTGTGATCTGAAGCACAGCTGGGCCACTGATCTGTAAGTGGGGACCCCACGGGTGGCAGAACCGGAGAGACCCCCTCCTTCCTTCTCCAGGAGGGGCAGCACGGGAGCGGCTGCAGGAATCTGCTGGGAGACGAGCAGACGGGAGGGACTGCTTTTCTCTGAGGCGCACTAAGGACTGAGGCCCCAGGCTCTTGGCTCCTCCAGGTCGGAGACTGGGAGCCGCCATTTTCAGTCCTGTCCTCCAATGAGGTACGGAAAGCATTC